>JAQQAE010018590.1:0-11159 GCA_029823295.1 Pseudamia nigra
TGCGCCTTATAATCCGGTGCGCCTTATGTATGGAAAAAAAATTAAAAATGTGACATTTTTGGACTGTGCGCCTTATAGTCCGGTGCGCCCTATAGTGCGGAAAATACGGTAATTGGTTTTACATGTATTCCTATAGAAAAAGTCACTTCGGATAACGAATAAATCGGATAGCGAACGTGACACCGGAATGGATTATGGTCGTTATCCGAGGCACCACTGTAACTTAAAGCTGTTCTGCACCAATGGAGGTTGACCCAGCCTGAAAGTTGGTGCAACTAATTCCTAGAGGTGTCCCAAGTTTGCTCAATTAATTAAAACCCCTCATGTCTGCATAAAAGCAGTGTTGGAACACACTGTGGTACCATACCTTCATGAGCATTATCTGAACAGTATTGTACTGCCAAAAGCATTGTGTTGCTACTAGAATGGCAAGAAAAATGCAAATAACAATGGAACAGTTCATCATAACACTTATAAATTTAGGTCTTTCCTCCAAAGAAATTGCAAAGAAACTCAAGATGTGAGTACAGTTACTTTCACCATCAAAAAGCACATCTGAAGAAAACAAGTTTCTGAGACAACAAATGGCATGATAGGCAGCTCACAGGACAGCAGCTTCAAGCACTGCTCAACAGTGAAGTCCTGGTTTCAACTATGAAGAGAAGCCTTTGAGCAGCAGGTTCAAAAGGTCAAGTTGCATAAGAAAACCATTGCCAAGATGTCAGAATACGAAAAAGATCCTATTCTGACACCTCATCTACATTTGTGTCAATTTTTTCATCCAGTAAGTTACCCATGAGGATGTGCATGTGTTTTTTCTTCATTCATTAACCACCCACCTCACCAGGTGAAAGACCAGTCTTTCCAAGGTGTTGAAGTTTGCTGTAGGAAGCTCTTCTACAACTTTGTAAATGGCAAGAAGCTGCTCCTGCTTCTCTGGCAGTTCTAGAAAGGAGCCAGAAGATCAGAGCTTTAACTACTGTCAATTCTGTGCCTACGGCTCATCATACCTGAGAATTGATCACTGAAAACAATAAACAAACAACTCCCTTTAGCTTCACTTTTCTGAAGACAGAGCCACAGAAGCATAGTGTTGTCTGCTCTGATTTCAATGTCCTGCATCTTGAACTATTGTAGATGTTAAACTCTTAGGATGAACAACAGTTATAGAAAACGCCGTTAACATGAACTCTACCGGACAATTATTTGGCAAAATGCTGCCTCCTGCTGGTGATCAGCCAACTCACCCACTGCACGCAGGAAGTCCTTATAATGTATGAAGGTCATGAGTGGATCGGGCAGCTCTCTCAACCACTGTTTGACCAGTCCTGTTACCGTGTGGATGGGATAGTCTTCCAGGCAGACCAGGTGAGGGTCTAAACACATCAACAACACCCTGTCAATCTGCTTCACTTGGTTATACAATACTTTTCACTGACAAAATATACAGAATTTCCACAAAACAACTGCAAATGCTAGATAGAAGGAGTCTAACTGGTCTCTAGTCGCTGGTGCAGCTCTTTCATGCGGTTGGCGGAGCCAGACTTGCGGTAGATCCCTTCAGTGTAAAGGCCGTGCATCTCCACGTGCTCCAACATCATCTCCAGCACCACCGGGACTGGGTTTTTATCGCTAACCAGGCTGCACACACGCACCCCGAAGTGCAGACCACCGGACTCCTCGTCGCTCTGCGGAGACACATGATGCTAGTTTTAAGAAAATTACTATTCATTCTTGTCCTGATGTTAAAATCTGAACACTTGCTTCTTCCTTAACATATAGGAACAGTTCCTGTAATCCCACTAAATCTGATTTTAACAAACAGATTGAGGGCCCAAAATGGTTGTGGAGCCCATTTTTACTGGGTTGCTAATTTTGATCATATTTATCAATGATTTTGTTGATTATTCTGTTTTTCTTGATCATCCCTGTTGTTTATTTTTTGTTCCTTAGTTTTCATTTTCTTGAAGATTGTTAGTTTTTCTTCAATTTTATGATTATTTTGT
Source organism: Pseudamia nigra (assembly GCA_029823295.1). NCBI lineage: Eukaryota > Metazoa > Chordata > Actinopteri > Kurtiformes > Apogonidae > Pseudamia > Pseudamia nigra. The sequence goes on from JAQQAE010018590.1 coordinate 2,007, forward strand.
TCTTTTTTTTGTTGATTTTGAGTGTATATTTCTTACATGCCCTTTACTATTATTATTTGTTACATTTAAAGAGTAAAATGCTATGATATATGGGTTAATTTCAGTAAAAAAAACAAACTATTATGGTAGTTTATAGTACTCTACATAAGGAAACGTTCATGTACCTTTTTGGCGCAGAAGGTGTTGCAGTCTGTGACGATTTTACTGAGGCACTTCTTGTGGCAAACCATTTTACAACCTGTGGTACCAAAAAAAAAAAAAAAAAAAAAAATTCAGACATCAGACATGAAGCCTTTGTTTTGCTGAAGCTCTTTAAGATGTCAGAGCCAATGACGAGAGCTAGAGAGTGAACTCACAGCTGCACATGTAGGCCTTTTCCATGCCCCAGATGTAAGACGTGCACTGGTCACATGACTGCACGATGCTGACCTGATAGTTGATGAAAACGTGATCCAGGGGGCTTTCCATCTGAAAACAGACGCTCCGTTAGAAACTGAGCCATAACACAAGACAGTATGGTCTCAAAACATAAAATGTTCATACTGGTTGGTATTTATAAATTATCACAATAAATCCTAAATCATTATTTTATTCAAGTTTAAAGGGTGACAATTCAGAATAAATGCAAACAACCGCCAAAAAGATGCAAAAACGCAAAAATGACAAATGACACAAAAATAACACAGAGACAAACATCGGTACAAAACGTGGAAAAAAAATGGAAAGGACGAAAATAACAAAAACAAAAACGACAAATGCAAAAAACAAAACAAAAAATGCTGTAAAAGATGTAAAAAGAAAAGCACAAGATGCAAAATGCAGAGATGGAACAACATAAAAGATATAAAAAGACAAGGCATTTTCTCTCAGTGATTTTTAACATGTCAAAAGAAAATTTTCCTCACAATAAATGATTATTAAATGTTATGACTAAATATATATACAGTATATCACAACATTAAACAAACTAATGAAAAAAGTTTGGAAATGTTAATTTGGTCAATTATTTTTCCCCTTTAAAAATACCTATGTGTGTTATATTTCATATCATTAGAAAGCCTGCTTAGTCACCTCTACAATGAGGTACAACTTTTAAGGCTTGTACGTTGTTGGAATGAGCAACACCTGGCAGCACTTAAAGCTCAGAACAAGAGTAAACATCAACAGGAGAATTTTGGCACATTTTTCGGGGGACGCGTTGCTCACTCCACAAATGCACAATCCTTATAAGCCATACCTCATTGTAAAGGCGACTATCAGGTTTCCTATAATAACGTTTCCAAACATTTTTAACTAGGGGTTTATATAGCTCAGCTACGGTACATTGAATATGGACAAGGGTGCATCAAAAACAGTGAAACATCCAGATTGTGCAGACTTACACTTTTATCTTTTTTCCGTCTCTTCTTCCTGGCTTTAGCAGGCTGAAATACAAACAGAGACTTTATGTGTCAGTATTAGTTTTCTTGTATGGACTAATTACACTGTTGAGGAGAGACCCTGTGCTGGCTCACCTTGGCAGGCTCTGCCTCCTCTTTCTTCATCTCTCCTCTGATGAAGCCGTCCAGCACCGACTGGAACAGATTCACTACCAGCTGAACTTCTCCTTTCTGCTTGTCGTCCGCCAGGTGGAGCACTTTGTTCTGGTAGCCTGTCATTAGGTCCTTGTAGCCAATTGTAGGTTTCTGGGAGATGAAAAAATTAAGACTCAGCTGCAGTGTCTTTACCTGTGCATTTCTGTGTCTAAAGCAAGAGTGTGCAACCTATGGTTCCAGGGCCACATGTGGCTCTTTAGCCCTTCTAATAATAAACACCAAAAAGAAAAGAATAAAATGAACAAAATAATGAACAAACTGAAGATAACACTGGAAAAAAATCCACAGAATGAACAAAATAATCCACAAAATGATCAAATATAAAAAAAAGAAATTAACAAAACTGAACAAAATAGTCAAATAAATGAATAAAAATAACCAAAATGCACAAAGTAAGCAAAATATGTACAAGATTAAGAGAAAACTCAAAAAATAATCCACAAAATGAACAAAAATTCACACAAAAATAATTCAACTAAATGAAAATGAACATTAATTCAGTAAGATAATGAAAAATATAATAATCCAAAAAAATTTACAAAATTAAAAAGCAAAAAAAAAAAAACAAAAAAAAAGAAAATCTGCAAAATGAGCAAAAACAAGCTAAACAATCATGACAACTAAAAATCACTGAAATTGAACAAAAAAACTGAACAAAATAATCCACAAAATGAACAAAATGAAAAGTAAATCGGGCGAATAAAAAAAATTAAAATAATGAACAAAATAAACAGAAATTAACAAAATCTGCAAAATGAGCAAAAATGAACGAACTAAGCAAGAAAATGAACAAAAGTGAGTAAAATAAGAAATAGATGTGAACGTGTTGCCAGCTACAAGGTTAATCATACGGCAAAGGGTTCAAAACAAATGAACACACAAACGAACAGAACTCTCCACTGTACCCTCCCAATCACCTCCCCAGGAACTTCACTCGGGTGGGGAGTAATTACCAGATCCTATTTCAAATAACTGTTCTAAGAGCTTTTAAAAGCCCACTGTCAGATGACTTCTACAAGCAAATGCACATAAAGATGAATTAAAACTAATGTGATAGTGAAAACCTGTGCACATACTCATGAAAGTGTCAGGCTATTTTAAGGCTACTGCAGAGCAACTTACTTGAAGCGAGTACATGGCTTTGATGGTTTCTCTGAACTGCATGGTGGCTGTGACGAAGATGGCCTCCGTAGCAGACAGCGACTTCCCTCTGGAGCGGAAATCATTCACCTGAAGGGACCACAACACATGCAACGTATTCTCTTGCACAGTGGACATGACATGACCAACTTGCATCAAATTAAAACCAATTTTATCAGCTAGTGAATGTCGTCTACATATATTTCAAACAAAATATGCACCTGTTTCCATCACTGCATTCAAATTCAAATCACGACATAATACTAAAAAAATAATAAATATGACAACAAAATGAACAAAACAATTCAATGAAGAAAAGTTAGATGAACAAAAAATTACCTAAATATTCAAACTGATGCAAAATTTACAACAAAATGAAAGAAAATGAACAAAAAAAATGCACAAAAGAACCAAGATTTACAAAATAATTAAGGAAGTGAACAAGAAACAGAACAAAACAAAATCAAAAATATGTAAAAAAAAAAATCACAAAATATATCACAAAACAAAAGAAACAATTCAATGAAGAACATTTTAATAATAAAAAGGCCACATCATTAAAAACAAAAAAAGCAATATTTAAGAAAATATTCAAAATGAAAAAAAAGAGCAATTTAATAAACCAATTGAATGACAATCAACAAAAACTGCACAAAATGATTAACAGTGACGAATCAAAGAGTCAAGAAAATTAAAAAACAAGAATTTTACGTAATATGGGAAAACCACCCCAGACTAATTTCATGGCAACAGTGATTAAGCCCCTTGGTGACCCACTCAGACTGAGTACACGACCTGCTTTTGGGTCCCGACCCACCAGTTGAGAACACTGCTTTAGTGTTTGTCTATGTACATCAGGTAACACTGAAAAGCATGGCATTGCTGTTATGTACCTGATTGCCCAGAAATTCATCGAGGTGCTGCAGCTCGTTGGCGTTGGTGATTTCCCGATCCAGCGAGGCGTTCCACTGCTCCGACACCCGCGTGGCACGACTGATCTTTATGGTGGGATTTCGGCCCAAACCTTTTCCGGCGCGGTCCCCGTGTGGCTGAGGCAGCGGGCGAGATGTGTGTCCTGACGCTGGGGCTTAGAAAGAGAGAAACCATCAGGATATTCCTCAAACTAAAATACACTCACATCTGCTGATCTAGAACCCCGAATCTCTTGTGCAGTGTGGATTGCTGTCACAACTTAAACAAAATCCAGAGTAAACCGTAGTAACATGGAGTCTGTACCTGCACGGGTAAGTATTTAGTCAGAAAGCAATGAGTGGGATTATTTAAGCCCCGGGAATGAAAATAAAAATACACCTGTTTTCTTTTCATGAGTCATTTCAGGAGGTGTGATGAAGTGAAGTGAAAACATCCAGCAGATGGTGTAAAGGGAAGAAAGGTTATGATTTCAATAACAATATACATGACACTTACAGGGTTTTTAATTGTACTAGCAAAAGAAGAACAGCAGTCTGAGAGAAGATTACAAGAAACAACAATGTGAGTGAATCATGTAACATACTGCTGTGTGTGTAGAACTTCAATGCACCAAAACCCTTCACGGCCTGAGGCAGCAGATTTCATTCTTTACTAACCCTACAACTGCTGTCTTGATGTAAACAGTGATAATATGACAAAAACTGAGGTAAATACACAATTCCTACTGTACTGTGCTGAAAATTAAAGCCATATTAGTTGGAGTGAAAAGAATCAAAACTAATGTAAAGGAATTCACCAAGATCTGATGGTCATCAGTGAACTCCTTGATTTTTTAAGTGGATGATCTTGGTATCTTTATTTTTATATTTGTTTCATTTTAATACTGAAGACGTGCAAACTGTGAAAGAATACATATAGAAGCCAGAAGATGTTTTGTGCAGATGAAGGGTGGGTACAGAGTCAACAGCCCTATGACAACAGCCCAAATCTATCTTATGGCAAGAAACATGGATTTGTACAGGAGTAGCAGCACTAATAGAGAGTTATTGACACTGAATGAGAAGTGTGTCCAAACTTTTGACTGGCAGATTGTAAAATTATCAAGGCCTAAAATGATGTGAAATATACTTTTTAAAGATTTCAACACAATAGAATTTTCTTCAGGGAGGACCCCCCCCCACCCCTGTGCTCGGAACATGCATGATTCAAAGAGTAAAGAAAAAAAATGCCTCAAAAATATAAAGTCTACTTCATGTCAAGGAAAATATTTCCACTTAAACATTAGCTTTTTGAACATCTGATACTGAGACACAAAGTCATATTTTATGTCGACTTAAAGGGTCACCTACCTTCCGCTGCAGTTGGCTTCTCATTGAAAATTGGTGCTATGTCGCTGTCTGGGGTCTGAGCCTCTTTGTGGGGTCGTTTCTTCAAAATCTTGCTGAAGAAGCCACCTGACCTACACGCCACAAAGACATGAGGCTCAGAAATGAACACACAAAGTTTAAAAATGATATTCTCCATCCCCTCGGGCAGCACTAGGGCCAGTCTGACCAACATAAGTAAGTGGGTGTACACACAACATAAAATAAACATGAACACAAAATGCTGAATTGTGAAAATGACTTGACAGATTGTTTTAGAGTAAGTCATTTTGCAGCTCAGCAGATCCCGTCCATGCATCAAACAACAACAGTGAGTTATTGAATATTGAATTTTACTGCTTTTAAATCCTGTCTGATGTGCACCACTGAAGTATACTACACCATATTACAAATGTGAACAGTCCCAGAGAATGTACTGTGATGCTTGGTTGGTCCCTGTAAAATGTTCAAAGACAACTTCAGAGCATTTTTTTGTCTTTCCTGTGAAATACCAAAGTAGGTTTGATAAGTTAGTGCCTACTACTTCATGACTGTGATACTGACTGACATATCACACAGTGCCTTTGAACTGACACTGGTGATAAAAGATAATTCTGCCTTTGCAGTGATCTTTTGGATGCGTTTTCCTCTGAGGTCCAAGTGGGATGATTGAGATCTGACCCTAGGGCTGCTTTTAGCCCATGTGCCCTGGGACTACAGAGAAAAGATGATTTTATTGTAAATTTACAGCTTATTCAGTAGCATTAGTGAGGATTCATTCTTACACAGAAGCTGAATCATTGAATTTGAATCATCCAATAAAAAAAATATTACAAGCTCTTAGAGATAGGGCGAGAAGCTCAGTCATCTGGGAGGGGCTCAGAGTAGAGCCGCTGCTCCTGCATGTCGCAAGGAGCCAGATGAGGTGGCTTGGACATCTGGTCCGGATGTCTCCTGGTGAGGTGTTCCGGGCACGTCCCACTGGGAGGAGGCCCCGGGGAAGGCCCAGGACATGCTGGAGGGACTATGTCTCTCGGCTGGCCTGGGATCGCCTCGGGGTCCCCCCCCAGAAAAGCTGGATGATGTAGCTGGGGAGAGAGAAGTCTGGGCTTCCCTGCTCAAGCTGCTTCCCCCCTGACCCGACCCCATGGACAAGCGGTAGAAGATGGATGGATGGCAATAAAAAAAATACCACATATTCACCACCATACAGCACCCGAACATGTGACACCTCACGAGGAGTTGAAGATCATTTGTCTTGTTTAAACAAAGGAAAAGAATTTCCCCATGAATCGACAGCAGCAGTGATGAAAAAGCATATGATTCAGCACAGAGGAGGTTTCTTTGGGTTTTCCTTAACCTCACAAGGAACTGAATGTAATCTAAAGTCATGTATATGTCAGATAATAATGTCATGGCTTTCCAATTTTTTGACAAATAGTGGGGCTCTAAAACTTTTACAGATGTGGTGTATGATGACGTTTCTTTCTTGAACTTTGCAGTATTACATCAGCAGTGTCTGTCCACCAGTCTGGTGTAGTGTGGTACCTGTCAGGTGTGGATGGGATGGAGTGGGTGGAGTCTTGTTGCGCTGCATCCTGATGTCTCCTTCTGAAGGAGCCTCCCTTTGAGCCATCAGGATAGATCTCTGCAGAAGACAAGAACTACAGGACAGAGACCATGTTCAGAGACCAGATTTCACTCAACATAAGTCAGATGTTTCTTGCACTTTAGGCACTTGTTCATGTGAACAAAGGCAACAAGACTAACTGTAGAAACCATTTAGTTCTATGCACATGCATTTTGTTGTTGCATCAAAACAAAGCAACTGAGAAATAAATATCTTGCAATGCGGTAGTCGGTGATTATGGGCTGCTGTCTCTCTCTCAGCAAGAATTGCTGCAGCTCTGTTCAGTGTGGTTTGTTGCAGTACTCAACACATTGCACTCTTCACTCATCCAGTCATTACAGACCTTACTGATCTTTACTGACTATCCTACCCTATAAGTTAAATAAAAATCTGAAGCAGGTATCGTGTTGCCTCCCTTCTTGTTGCTATATTTCAGCTGTGTTATAACACAAAAAGAGCAAACCTGACTTTCTTTTTTCAGATTTTTTTCTCAACTGTGGTTTAAAACAGTGAGATTTTTAACAGAGCATTTCAAAGTATTTATTACAAAAGCAAAAATGACCAGTCAATATTATTAACCCACAGAAGAACTGACCATTTTCTTTCAGGCATAACATAAACCATCACTCGTTGACTCAGTAATGGTCTGCGTGTAAACTGAAGTTAAAACTGAACATTTGTGCAATATTCACGTCAAACAGGAGAATATGCAAACTAATCAAAGCATTACAGCAGCTAATAATTTTGATCTCAATTGTATATTTTGAGTTTGGCGATAGAAGTGTTACAGCAAATAAAAAAAAAGGATTCAATTACATCTTGAGCCGAAGCGCCTTCTGAACCTGGAGACAAACTGTCGATGGATGATGAGACCGAGTCAATCCTGTGGAAAAATGAAAACATGAGGTAACCCATGAATAAATGCACAACCCGAGAGAAAAAAGCAGGAAGAAGCAAAATCATCAATTTGTTGTATTCTTGTTATTTTTCAAGTTCCCCTTCCTATTTCACTTTCTAGCAATTCAAGTTAGAATCAATGAAAGTGTTTGTTCACCCTAAAATGTCTTTGGATTTTTATTATGTTAAGGGTCATTGACAATGACACATCAGATATTTTGACTTATTCTCAGACAAAATTCCTTGGAAGCCTTTCATATGGCTAATGGAAATTAATATTCCACTGATATTCCTTTTTATATGCAACTGTACACGCTCAGTGTGTCTTTAATTCTAACACTGGCTGAATTCTCTGTTTAACAGTAGATGTGCTCGTCCTTCATGCTTCTCTAGCAGAAGGGGGTCCTGTACACATGAATACATGTCCAAACAATCATCAAAATTAGAATATTTTATTAGAATAATTTCACTGTATCTCACGTCTTATTTGGAAAGTCATTTAGAAAAAGCCAATTCAAAATATGGAAGATGCTATTTACATGACACCTGTCAAATTTAGAATACTGTTATATTTGGAATCATTAAAACACTGGCAGGGAAATCTCATACCCTTGCATCTGTAATCAACTTTGATTTTTGATATTGTTTTAAACAGAAATGACATCACTTTCATTTTTTATTTACTATAGTGTTAACATCAACAAGAACTACAGCTTTGGTCTTAGGCCATGTACACACATACCCGGGTTTTTATAGAAACAAATACCCCCCGCCCCCTTTTCGATAATAGCATCATACATACCAGATCGTTTTCATAAACCCAAACCCACATAAATACACCGTCAAGCAGCAAGAAGCCATGCTAGCCAATCAGAATCCTTGAGAAAAAAAAAACTGTCACTTCCTGTTCCTGTAAACAGCAAACACAGTGCAAAGCTCTTTTGTGTGGTCCAATAAAGAAGTTGTTTCTAAATACAAACAAGCAAAAAGTATTTGCACTCATGTAAACCTGTACTATGTTAACAGCATCCATGATGATCTCCACAGTCACCCTATACACCTGTTGGTGTATTTTTTGTTGCGTACTGTGATGTTCAGGACCTTAAAACCGCTTCCCCCTGTACACATGCAAACACAGAAATGGAGCTTTCCAAAATCCCCACTTTGGCTGGAGTTTGCAGAAATAATTGCCTTCAGTAAACCAATTTGGAGTTTTTGTATGCATGAAAGGCAAATAGGCATGAGAAAATACCAATTTTTCCAGATACCTAGCTACATGTATACATGACATTAGACCACCTGTGATTTCCAACATAGTCAAAATAAACAACCGCTCAACATGCATGTCTTGTTTTTGCCATAGTGTTTCTACATTATATTTCATCATTAAATGTTATTAATTTGTTTATTATTGAGAGCTTATGTCTCACATTACAGGTCATACAGAATCATTAACTTTTCACTATGTTGCCACAGAATTTGCAGCTGCATATTAACTGGATGTAAAGATGATCTATAACAGGGGTGTCCAATCATTGCCACAAAGGGCCGAGACACTGCAGGTTTTCTTTCCAGCCACTCACTACAGCAGGTG
>JAQQAE010018591.1:0-11158 GCA_029823295.1 Pseudamia nigra
GAACTAAAGTATTGGGCTCCTTGCATGGACTCCAGGATTTCATGTACCAGGGGCATTGGGTAGGCATCATGGTGAGTCTTGGCATTGACCCCACGATAGTCCACACAGAAGCGAGGGGTTTTGTCCTTCCTTGGAACCAGGACTACCAGAGATGCCCAAGCGGAGGTAGATGGCTCAATCACTCCATCATGGAGCATCTTCTTCATCTCCTCCTCAATGTTTGCCTGCTTCTGAGGTGACACCCTGTATGCCCTCCATCGGACCGGCAGCTCATCGGTGGTTAAAATCTAGTGCTTAATGACATTGGTTGCCCCAGTGGACTCAGTCCAGACGGTAGACAACTTCTGCAGCAGTGGCCTAACCACTTCTGGCTGAGCCTCCAAAAGTGGCACCCTGTGTGGTTTGGCGCTAGTGTCATCTAACACAGCCAGATAAAAGTTAACGCTGGCCTCAGCATGCCTCCATCCCAGCTCACCCCGAGACTTTCGCATAAACCTGTACTCCCTACCCCCTGGCATTACATATTTCCCCAGGTGAGGTTTCAAGGTGACCTGACTGGCACACATAAGGTCAAGACCCAGCAGCAACGGCATGCAAAGCTGGTCATCATCAAGGACGTAAATAGTGAGGCCAATTCGAACCTCATGGAAAGCCAGAAACTGTGTGGTTTTTCCCATGGCAGTACTCCCCTGTCCATTGGCCATAAGGAACTTGGGGATCTCGCTGGGACTCAGTGACTCTCCCACCTTCATAATGCTGTTCCATAGCACATCAGGGAATATGTGCTCCCTGAGTCAAGGACAGCATCGCAATTGGAGCCACAGATCCCTACTGACACCACCAAGAGAGAGGGAATGCCTGCCTCTGTGGCTACATCCACCCCCTATCCACGGCCCTGTGTGTGCTCAGGCCTCTTACTAGACTTATTGGTAGTGCAGTCCAGATGACTGGACTGCTGGACGCAATTCCAATAATCTTTGGCGTTGCTCCAGTCCTTTTCTATAGGAGACCCTACCTTAACCAATTGTTCTACCGTGGACACAATGCCCCAGAGGCCGCTATCCAACCTTGGGCTGCATGCACTTAGGATCCTCCGCACAATCTCTTCCTCCGACATGTCTGGTCTCCATGTCAGGCAGAGGGCTCTGTGATTATAAGCAAAATCCCTCAGGCACTGTGTTGGGACCTGGACATTAGAACGGAGCTGCTCCTCGTTCTCTGACTGGTAGTCGGTGGGTAAAAATGCTTCAAGAAAAGCTCCCTTGAATGCAGCCCAATTTGGAATTTTGTTCCGAGCTGCCAGCCACCAACTCCGATCGGGACCTTTAAGCATAGCATTAAGCGTGCCCAAAAGCTCTGTGTCACTCAGTGGTCGGCGAGAGAGAAAGTTCTCACATTCCTCGATGAAGTTGGAGACATCTGTTGAGTTTCTGGACTCCCAAACAAGGTCAATCCATCTTGGCAGGCAGTTCAGCTGCCACAGACTGGGTGGTGGGGAGTGAGGCTTCTCCCTCTGATGCCCGGTGGCTCAAGGGCACAGATGCTGCTGGCGTGTAGAAGCTGGTGGGGTTTCCAAATGTTCGGAGACTTACTGACAGTTTTTTAAAATTCTTCATCCCACCTTTTGTCCCACCGCTGTAGACAGGCCACCACCGCCTGATCAAAGCTCTGCATCTTAGTGTCAATATATTGTTTAATCTCACGCCCCATTGTCTGTATGACCACTCTGAAGCCCTCTTCCCGATTCAGTGTGCTGTCCACCGTCTCTTGAAGCTGGTTTTCCAAGGCCTCGATTCTGGCTTGCATTAACTGCATTTGCTCTGCCCACGAAGTCAGTTCATCCTCACCGTCGTCATCAGCCTGCTGTCCATCCTCCTCAGGTTGTTCGAGGTACATGGACTCCAACAGGCTGTGAGCTCTGAGACAGCACTTCTATCATGTCTCGTGGTCACATGACGGAGGGGTTCACCCTCTCTGGGCAAGGCGGTAATGTGGGCGGAGCCACCTAGTGGAGCTACTTCCTCTTCTGGTACACTACTACCACTGGAGGACCCTTGCAGGCTTGAACGGGACATGGTTCTGATATTTAGTATGTGCTGGCTGTGATGATTGTCTCCCAGGGATGTAGCCTTTGATGTGTGTGTGTGTGGTGCGTTAATATCTTCCGCCCGTGCTGTCTACCCTCTATGATACCCCAGTCACTATTTTAAGGAGGAAAAAACGAAAAATTAAAGACCTAATCCTGAGGGTGGAATGGTTATTTCACAAAACAAAAAAAACGAACGACCTAGTTTTTGTACCCCCCTCCCGACCCCCACCACAGAGTCAAATCCAATGTAATGTGCACCAAGAACGGCGAAAAAAAAAAAACAAAACTTACCACTAGTAACCTTTATCTATGTAAACAATTACAACCGCGTCCCAATATGGCCACCACTTCAACAAAAATCTACTTCAACAAAATTCCATGTTTGTCTAAAAGACATTAAAGCCTGGATAACGTCTAACTTTCTCCTGCTGAATGAAAATAAAACCGAAGTTACTGTAATAGGCCCGAGGAATCTAAGGAGTACACGCCCTAATGACTTCCTTAATGGAGACAACATTTCAGTATATTCCAGTGCAGTTGTGAGGAACTTGGGAGTCATCGTGGATCAGGACTTATCCACGAACCCCAAACGGTCGAGGCAGATGGCCGCCTACCCTGAGCCGCTGGTTCTGCTGGAGGTTTTTTCTTCCGTTAAAGGAAGTTTTTCCTCCCCCCTGTCATCCTTGTCTTGCTCTTGGTAGTTCTGTTGGGTTTACTCTCTGTATGGTCTTGAGATCTTGGCCTTCAATTGTGAAGCGCCTAGAGATAATTGTCCATTATGATAGGCGCTATACAAATAAAACTGAATTGAATCATGGAGATGCTTTGGCCCAGTTGACATCATAATATGGTCCTTGTCTAGGTTGTTGCATCTTTACGATGCACTTTTTTTTTCCAAATACATCAACTTCAAGTGCTAAATGTTCATTTGCAGCCTCACATATCCTAAACACTCACATGTGTCATTGTAACAAGATAATTGACATTATTACTGTCATTTGTCAGTGATCATAATTTTATGGCTAACTGATGTGGCTCTCTACAAACAATAGCAATAACAATTTGTGGCAGGGCCAGGACAGCATCATGTTCACTTTAAATGAAACAGCCACAATACATACTGCAACCTCCCTCAGCTATTGAAAATGTTACCAGCTATTGAAAATGTTACGTACATTTCAAATTCTCTGAAAATGGCATGAAAAACACTACACAAGTTAGAGAAGGACCTATGTAAAAGTCTTTAGCATATTGAATTTTTTTAGCTGTCATAAAGGTGGACTGCTCTATATTCTGACACCCCTATGTTCCAACACCTCTACGTTCTGACACCTCGCTCCCACGGCCAGATCTTTTTAAGTGCCCCCATACCATTGGTACTCCAGCTCCAGCCCTGTGCCCTTGGTATTCGCCTGAGCTCTGCGCCCAGAGTCAAGCCTACTGGTCTCACTCTCTGCCTTTGGTACTCTGAGGGGAGGCATGTGGTGGGGCCCCATCATGCTTGTCCGGCTGACAGAAGCCTGGAAGCTCACCAATAGATTGCAGCAAGACAGCTGCTCTGCTACACAAAAAACCCTGACCCATTGTATCAGTCCTATAATCTAGTCAGGAACTTATAGTGGCTCGCAGGAGCAGCCTCCCATCCCAGCCTCTCCCATCCCCTTCCCTATGTATTGTCTGAACATAAAGGCGTCGGAACATAGGGGTGTCAAAATAAAGGGGTATAACCATCATAAAGCTGTTTGCACCACATCTGTACAATGTCCCATTTATCAACCATTTCTCTTAAACGCCCACTGGATGGGAAGTGCTTTTGATGCATACGACTGACTTGACTGATAAGTCTGTACCTTGCGTCTTTTCTTGTCTGTTTCCTTGTAGAGGTGCAAACGAAGGCTACGGATGGTAGGTAAATTGTTGAACTCAAAATGCTCGCCCCAGAAGACAGTGTCAGTGCGTGGTTTGCTGGTGGTCCGTGCGTACAGCATGTCATCCAGACACAGCTCACAATAGTAACGTTTCTTAGCTGGCAGGTCTCTAGCTTCAATGATCCACAACTTGAGCACATTGTCCACCCGTCTGCTGTTATCCTGTAAATAGTAAAAATGAACATTAGCATGGCCCCAAACCTAGGTAAGGCCAAAGATACAAATGTTCACATCATAGCTCAGGAAATGTTGAATCTTTATTTTATTAAAGTTTAATGGCGTACTCACACTGCCAATCCACACCATGTCCAAGTTTGTTTCACAACTAAAGTGCAGACCATTTGAATAATGTGAATGCAACCAAAGCGTGGCATGGGGAAGTGGAGGAGGGTGGACAGTCATGCTTCGGTGCAGCTTGGGCCAAATAGCCCTAATGTGAGTACGCCCTAAAGGTTTACTTTTAAGAGTAATCAGAAAGATAGATCATATTCTTCTCTTAACATATAAAGCCCCAAACAATAAGGCTCCATTCTGTACTTTAAAACACATTCAAAATACTTCCCTCTCAGAGTACTTCCCTCAACTTGTGATTCCTAAAATCTCTAAGGCTGGCTGCACATAGAGAAACGCAACTGATCCCAACTCAATCGTATGAGTTCAGTCATCTTGTATATGATTGAACGAACCTCGTACACAGCTGAAGATTGACACCATGACTCACGCCTGGGAAGTGGTGCCATTTATCGACAGTAAGCATTAATTGAGTTGTGACACACATGCCCACCAATGATTAAAGTCGCCAAGTCAGAGTCGTGACCGCTGCACATTGCTGAGACTGAGTCCTGGCGATTGAACATGTTGAATTGGCACAATTTCTGTCGGGACGATATTAAGACTGAAAAATCTGGGTCTGGAACCACTGCACATCAAGCAGATTTCCAGTTGAGTTGAGATGAGGTGAGTTGCGTTTCTCTATGTGCGGAAGGCTTAAATCTAGGCTAGGAGGCAGAAAGTTCCAATACTAAGCTCCTCTACTGTAGAACCAGCCCGAGTCTGGGTCCGGGATGCTGTCTCCCTCTCTGTCTCTGGGTGTACTCACACTAGGGCCAGTCGTCTCGAGTTGTGTTGAAGCTCGATTGTCCCCCCTCCCCACTCCCCCGCTGGTCTGCAACCACACTGACCCAGCTCCAAGCACGCTGAGGCACGGATGTGTCTGTACATACAAGATCACATCACAATATGACATATACAACTTTACTGACTTTGTGGATTGTGTTTTAGTTGCTTTGGTCCGATTCAGAATTCTACTGGATTTCTCCTTCATTTAAAGTTGTAATTTTCAATTTAATCATGTTGCCTGTATGCAGAGGCAGCAAGAGATAAGGTTTACATACAGTATCAAGTCGAGTGATTTGGAGGAGCACTCAAACAATCTGCGCTTTAAGTGTGTGTGCTGTAAACTTTCTCCCCCTCGGTTCTTTCTCCCTGTTCCTTCACACAGGTCTCTTTGGCACCAGCTGTATGTTCCTGATGTGTTGTTGCTAGTCATGAATCTGTCCTGTTTCTGTTGTTCTTTCGCTATTTGTTTTGTCTCCTCTCTATCCTCAAAGTTCAGTTGATCACAATGGCCAGATCTGAGTTTATCTTTTAGTATAGAGACAAAATTTATTATGATAAATGATCATTTTATAGACTATTTCTACCTGAAACAGTCCTTAGTGTGTTATCCTTATGTTTAACAGTTTAACAGATGTTCAGCATTTTCAGTAAATACCTACCTTGTTGGGTTTGACAGCTCGTTGCAGATTTTCAATCCACTTGTCTCTTTCTGAAGCTGAACGGCAGGCAAAACATTTAGTCCCTGAACTAGTAGTCACCTAGAGCAAAGAAAAACACAGTTTAGTTTAGTTTTAGTGCATGTACTAGTTACATACTGGGACTTAATACATGACTACTGTAGGTTTAGGTCTGCAGGTACTAGTCACACCTGCACTCACATGTTCAAATACCGTACATTTAAATATCATTTTGTAATGTGAGTCTTCGGACAATGTTAAGTAAAAGCTGAAATTTTCATTATCTCTGCTGATGTAATATTGAAATAAAATGCTGAGCTGGCATCAGTGTAGTTTGACTTTGAACACTGTTACACTGTAAACAGTATGAAAACAGAATATTTCATTTTTGGTCTGATCAACTTCATTATATTGGTAAATACAGTGTTGCTTGAAAGTTTGTGAACCTCCTACAACTTTCTATATTTCGGCATGAATATGACCTGTATTGAGCCAATGCTAAAAAAAAACTGTGAATGGCAAAAGTATGTGAACCTTTGTTGCAATAACTGCAGATAAGCACTGGTGGTAAATGTTGCTCAGTTGTGCACATCAGCCTGAAGACATTTTAGTCCATTCCTTCAAAGAGAACAGCTTCAACTCGAGACGTTGGTGGTTTTTCTCTCATGAATTGGTCACCCCCGTTCCCCCCGGTCCCCCCCATCCAGAATGTCTCACTTGGTTTAAGGTCTGGAGTATGATTTGGCAATTTCAAAACATTAACTTTGTTTGTCTGTAACCATTTTTGGAAGAACAACTTGTGTACTTAGAATTACTATCTTTCTGCATGACGACCTGTTCTCTACAGACTCAGTTTATGGACACAGGATGGATCAACATTCATCACAAGTGTTTATCTGTAGTTATTGCTGCATAGGGGGGTCAAACAAGGGACTAAAAACAAAGGTTTACATACTTTTGCCGTTCACAGATTTGTAATACTGGACCATTTTCGATACAATGAATTTAAATATGACATTCAAATGCTGATATTTCAAGTAAATGACTAATTTGGCATTTTGATCAAAAATTACATACTCACTTAACCATTTTTTTTACAACAGTAAATTTGAAAATACATGAATGACAAAAATAATTATATTTTAGTATTAAAATTATCATTTAGATTAAAAAGCTTGAACATACTGCTAGATTAACCATTACATAAAAATAACTACTTTTTAATTACCTATACTGTTCATAAAGCATATAACACTCTGGCTGGTGGTCTAATAATTTTGTTAAGCAGTGTATATCCTGTGGACAGACAAAACCAGGGAGACTGACAAGGGTTTAACAGAGCACACACCTCAAAGCAGTATTCCTGTCCTAAAATGCTTGAATGGACAGGTTTGATTACAGCCTCTTCATCCAGCACCAGATCCAAAGCTTCTGCAGCACTGCTAGGAGACAATAGGGACTCATGGGAGTGGGATTCTTTGAAGCTCTGCATCAACCGAGTCCTGGAGACAGAAGACATACTTTTAGTTTCCAGTCTGGATATGGTTATTGGTGTCTTTATATAAACAATACAGAAAAAAATCATATGACGCAAAATGTCTGAGCTCAGAAGTCTCAGTGCATCATCTCTGAAATGTCTGTGACTTCTCGCTTGCATCCTGGATCTCGTTGTTTCAGTCATGACCACAGATGAGGGTAGGAACGTAGATCGACCGGTAAATCGAGAGCTTCGCCTTTTGGCTCAGCTCCTTCTTCACCACGATGAACCGATGCAGAGTCCGCATCACTGGGGACGCCGCACCAATTCGCCTGTCGATCTCCCATTCCATCCTTCCCTCACTGGTGAACAAGACCCCAAGATACTTAAACTCCTCCACTTGAGGCAGGACCTCATCCCCAACCTGGAGGGAGTACGCCACTCTTTTCCAGCTGAGGACCATGGTGTCAGATTTGGAGGTGCTGATTCTCATCCCAGCTGCTTCACATTCAGCTGTGAACCGCTCTAGTGAGAGCTGTAGGCCATGGCATGATGAAGCCAACAGAACCACATCATCTGCAAAAAGCAGAGATCCGATCCTGAGGTCACCAAACCAGACCCCTCGATGCCCTGGCTGCGCCTAGAAATTCTGTCCATAAAAATGATGAACAGAATCAATGACAAAGGGCCGCCCTGGTTCAACCCTCACCAGAAACGAGTCCGACTTACTGCCGGCAATGTAGACCAGACTCTGACACCGGTCATACGGGGACCGAAGAGCCCTAATCAGTGCGTCCAGCACCCCATATTCCTGGAGCACTCCCCATAGAACTCCCCGAGGGACACGGCTGAATGCCTTCTCCAAATCCACAAAACACATGTAGACTGGTTGGGCAAACTCCCATGAACCCTCAAGGACCCTGCAGAGAGTGTAGAGCTGGTCCACTGTTCCACGACCAGGACAAAAACCACACTGCTCCTCCTGGATCCGAGATTCGACTAACAGACGGATCCTCCTCTCTAGGACCCTGGAATAGACCTTTCCAGGGGGGCTGAGGAGTATGACCCCCCCTATAGTTGGAACACATCCTCCAGTGCCCCTTCTTAAAGAGGGGAACCACCACCCCAGTCTGCCAATCCAGAGGCACTGCCCCCAATGTCCACGCGAGATTGCAGAGACGTGTCAGCCAAGACAGCCCCACAATATCCAGAGCCTTAAGAAACTCCGGGCGGATCTCATCCACCCCTGGGCCCTGCCACCGGGGAGTTTTTTGACTATCTCAGTGACCTCAGCCCCAGAGATTGGAGAGCCCACCCCAGAGTCCCCAGGCCCTGATTCCTCAGAGGAAGGCATGCTGATTGAGGAGTTCCTCAAAGTATTCCTTCCACCAACCCACAACATCTCCAGTTGAGGTCAGCAGCACCCTGTCTCCACTGTACACAGTGTTAACAGTGCACTGCTTCCCCATCTTGAGCCACCGTTCGGAAGTCATTCTCCATGGGCTACCCAACTCCTCCCATGTCTGGGTTTTTGCCTCGGCAACCGCCAAAGCCACGTTCTGCTTGGCCTGTTAATACCCATCAGCTGCCTCTGGAGTCCCATGGGCCAAAAAGGCCCGATAAGACTCCTTCTTCAGCTTGATGGCATCCCTCACCACCAGTGTCCACCAACGGGTGCGGGGGTTGCCGCACCCGTTACCAACAGGGTCGTGACAGGCACGACCACCTTACGGCCACAGCTCCAAACAGCTGCCTCAACAATGGAGGCATGGAACAAGGCCCACTCGAACTCAATGTCCACCACCTCCCCCGTGACGTGGTCGAAGCTCTGCCGGAGGTAAGAGTTAAAGCTCTTTCTGCTAGGAGACTCTGCCAGACATTCCCAGCAGACCCTCACAATACATTTGGGTCTGCCAGGTCTGACCGGCATCTTCCCCTACCAACTCACCACCAGGTGATGATCAGTTGACATCTCCGCCCCTGTCTTGACCTGAGTGTCCAGGACATACGGCCGCAAGTCCAATGATATGACCACAAAGTCAATCATCGAACTGCGGCCTAGGGTGTCCTGGTGCCAAGTACACATATGGACACCCTTATGCCTGAACATGGTGTTCGTTATGGACAGTCCATGACGAGCACAGAAGTCCAATAACAAAACACCATTCGGGTTCAGATCAGGGGGGCCGTTCCTCCCAATCACACCCCTCCAGGTCTCACTGTCATTACCCACGTGAGCTTTGAAGTCCCCCAGCAGAACAATGGAGTCCCCATCAGGAGCACTCTCCAGCACCCCCTCTAAGCACTCCGAAAAGGGTGGGTACTCTGAACTGCTGTTTGGGGCATAGGCACAAACAACAGTCAGGACCTGTCCCCCCACCTGAAGGCGAAGGGAGGCTACCCTTTCGTCCACCGGGGTGATCCCCAATGCACGGGCAGAGAGCCAGGGAGCAATAAGTATGCCCACACCTGCTCACTACCTCTCTCCCTGGGCAACTCCAGAGTAAAAGAGAGTCCAACCCCTCTCAAGGGCACTGGTTCCAGAGCCCAAGCCGTGCATCATGGCGAGCCCAATTATATCTAGCCGGTATCTCTCTACCTCATGCACCAGCTCAGGCTCCTTCCCTGCCAGAGAGGTGACATTCCACGTCCCCAGAGCTACCTTCTGCAACAAGGATCAGTCCACCAGGACCCCCACTTTCGGCTGCCACCCATATCACACTGCACCCGACCCCCACGGCCCCTTCCACAGGTGGAAAGTCCATGAGAGGGGGGACCCAGGTCGCTTCTTCGGGCTGTGCCCGGCTGCTTGCCACCGAGCCCCACCCCCAGGCCTGGCTCCAGGAGGGGGGCCCTGGTATCCCATGTCCGGGCAAGGGTGCGATGAGTCCAAATTTGTCTTTCTTCATGAGGGTCTTCTTGAGGCTTGCTCTGTCTGGACCCTCACCTGTTTGCCTTGGGTGACCCTACCAGGGGCATATAGCTCCCAACAACATAGCGCCTAGGATCACTGGGACACACAAACTCCTCCATGACGATAAGGTGGCGGCTCATGGAGGAGCACAGAATTTAAAAAGTAAATTCTGAACATTTAAGTCATGTGACTGATCAGCTGATTGGAACATTCTGCCAGATTTTCTGATAAAACATGTAAAACATGGTTCTTACTGCAGGCAGAGACTGATGAGATCAAATTGTTAGTCTCATCCATGAAAAAAATTACATTTTAGAAGAAAACCAGCAGCGCAATGATGTTCTGCTCTGTTGTAGCATCCAGCACAACCCTCTGACCACATGGTGCATCTGACTTTATTTGCTCTAAACCAGTTTATTACAGCGGCACATTGCATTCACTGAAGAAAAATATTTTTAGACTCTGTATCTCATAATTACAAGATCTTTTC
Organism: Pseudamia nigra; assembly: GCA_029823295.1. Classification (NCBI taxonomy): domain Eukaryota; kingdom Metazoa; phylum Chordata; class Actinopteri; order Kurtiformes; family Apogonidae; genus Pseudamia; species Pseudamia nigra. The sequence goes on from JAQQAE010018591.1 coordinate 10,695, forward strand.
TCATAATTACAAGATCTTTTCTTATAATTGTGAGATCTTTTCTCATAATTATGAGATACTGTAACTCGTAATTACAAGATTATGAGTTAAGATCTCGTGAGAAAAGATCTCGTAATTACGAGAAAAGTTAAGGCACTCAGGAATCTCTTCTTCTTTGCTACAGACAGTAGGAACATGACGCTGTCAGATTGAATCTGCTTTTATTTCTTTCCTGGACTGAGACACTGGGAAATATTATTGTTTCTTAGGGAGGACAGCATTAATGTTAGTATATAACACTATGAAGACGTGTCAAATCATTGGGATTGTTCAGAGGGTCCACACTGATCTATTAGAAACCGCTCTTTTCCTGCCGGAGCAGTCAAACTGGTGCAGGACGCTTCATGGACATACAGTGGGGACAATAATTATTTGGAAATGTAAAAATGTGCAAGTTCACCCATTTAAAAAGATAAGAGAGGTTT
>JAQQAE010018592.1:0-11158 GCA_029823295.1 Pseudamia nigra
TACAAACCTCTCTTATCTTTTTAAATGGGTGAACTTGCACATTTTTACGTTGCTCAATACTTATTGTCCCCACTGTACATACAGGTCTGGAAATGTAGATCAGTGAAACTTGGTGGCTATGAAATAAGAAATTAAGCATTGATGTTGCTCTGCATGAAGTGTTTAGATGAGACCCCCTGAACCCCAAACTTTTGTTGGTTATGACATTTGTGTTTGTTAATTTTTCTTTTGATGATTGTTGGCTGATTTTTATTTTTTATTTTTTCTTAAATTCACTTGATTATTTTCGATCAATTATGCTCACTTTGTTGCTTATTTTGACTTTTGTTTAGTTGTGTTGACTTAATATTTTTTACATTTTGCTAATTTTGTTCAGTTTTTTTGTTAATTTACGTGATCATTTGGTTCCTCTTTGCCTGTTTTGTTGATTTCTGCTGTTTGATATAGTATCCACATAATGTGATTGTTTGTCATTTGCATCAAACAAAAATCAATGAAAAAACAAAGTGAGTGTAAAAAGGACTCATTGAGCTGTGGCCAAATGTAATGAAGTAGAAGTTAATTTTTGTCATCATAAATGTAACTACCGTAAGTACATGTCAAGGAGTAAATGTACCCAAGCAATACCCACCTGTGGTCCTGACCCTACGTTTGAAAAAGGCTACTTTAAATTATTATGAAGAACAACTCTAATAATCCTGCTTTTCACATGATCTTTTCTCCAGGTAGTTCCAGCGGCATTGGAAATCGCAATGGAAGAGGATGTCGAGTACAGACGAGGGTTACCTCTGGATTATCTTACATATATGGGTGTACAGAATTCAGACAAGGTACTTAATCTGATCTTCAAACTCTTTTTTTTTTTTTTTTTTGTTCCCTCCATAGTCACTAGCTTTTCCTGTTGAGTGATTACCTTCTAATAGTGGTTGTGCCTGTTTGTAGGATGACTCACGGAGGGCAAAGTTTTTGTCCCATATTGAGAGTCTGATGAAGAAGCTTTCAAATTATGCCCCAGTGGATGCTGCTGTGGATCAGAAAGCCAGAGATTTCCTCCATGACTGCCTGCCACCCATGCTCACTCCAGGTAGGCGACAGGGAGGTTGCTATTTAATCCTGAAAACACAAAACTGCCTTTAAGTTGTGCAGTGTGCTCAAATGTAAGTTTGAACCCTGAGATGCAACATGCTTCTAAAATGTAACTGACTCTTCTCCATCAGATGAATTAGCCACGAGTGTGCAAGGAGCATCTGCTCGGTGGGCGTGTGGGCAGGCTGTGGATGTGGGAGCAAGCATCACTGCCCAGACTAAAGTCAGAGTTCTCCGTGCTGGGTGTGCCAGGTATTAAAAAAAAAATCCTTCATTTGCATTTCATAACATGTTTACACCACATGTCTCAGATTACAAAGCCTTGAGCACATGACCCTGTTTTCACCAGAGAAGGTCAAATATGATATTGAGGACAGATAATTACTATGCTTTGCCAGAATGATTTATTATATCTATGCAGCTTCCATTATTCTAAGCTTCTCTAATAAAACTTAACTGGTCCTTTAATCAGGTATGAGAGTGGTGGTTTTTGGTCAGTGTACTGAAAAATGCCCTTGAGTCTTTTCTGTTTTGCATTTAATTCTGTGGGTTGACATCTGCAGCTCATTGTTCTTGGTTCATACCATCAATAACCATCTTTCTCCACGAGGATGAGTCTCTGTGCACTCTATATTCTTGTGCATTTACTGTGTTTTCCGGGTGATAAGTCGCTCCGGAATGTTAGTCGGACGAGCCAAAAAATGCATAATGAAGAAAAAAACGTGTATTCGTCGCTCTGCAGAACAGGTTGCATTTGTTCGGGGAACACGCGTCAAGTGCACAGCTGCACGTTTGACGCCAGAAGGGGGAGCTCGTGGCTCGCCTCACCGGGTAAGTGATGGTACCGACACATTCGGTGTGAAGCTGATGGCAGGTATGGTTGTTACCAGTAATGTCTACATTTTAAATTGTCAGTAATACAGATGTGGCAGATGCAGATACACAAGCCTAGAGCAACGTCTAGCGGCTGTCAGTGTGACAAACACCCTATAGTCAAATTTATTTACTATTAGAGTCGCTCCGATGTATTTGTCGCTCCCCTAGCCAGACTATGCAAAAAAACGCAATTTGTAATCCAGAAAATACGGTATTTCAGTTCAAGTGTACAAAATGCAGTAATCTCATACAGACACCTGACACTGCATGTCTTGATGTTTTTGTTTTATTTTCTACAAATATAGGTTTGTACTCTCTGTACTTTAAAAAGTACAGTAAGCATTTATTATATCAGTCAGTATCATCAGTGTATAGATTTTCTTTTCCATTCATCCTGTAAAAATAGGTGTTGAAGTTATAAAAAATATACAACCTGAGCTTTCACTTTTAAGATAATTATAGGGCCAATGTCTAGAGAATACAACACTGCACTAGTGATCGACCAATATCGGTTTTTCAGGGCCGATACCGATTATTAGTAGCTAAGGAGGCTGATAACCAATATTTGGAGACGATATTCATTTGCAGTAAAAGTGTAAAAAATTGGCATAAAATGTTGAATAATACAAACACTTAATTTGGTTTAAATGCCTAAAGCATGTTTATTTAACCAAACAAATAGAAAATAAATAGGTCCAGAAGTGCATGGATCCTAGACTCACAAGTTATTGTAGTAGTCATGAGCTATAGTTTTTTTTTTAATGTGACTTTCATGCAAACAGACACTCTTCTCCACATTACATACGTTCAGCCCGTTGCTAATACAGTCTGCTGGGTGTTTACAGCCAGACCCGACAACTAACATTATGGTATAAAGTAATCAGTGTCCACCTGAGCATGTTTCTCTACAAGAAAACAAGTGAACTGAGTTTACGTGCTCTCTCTCAACCACACACACATGCTTTTACTATCACGGACTGTTTGACCGTCGATTATTATCAGCACCTTCTTTCAAGTAATTCACAGACATGTCGGGAGGTACGTTAGCGGCAGCTAATGTATACTCCGCTCTATTCTGCTGCACACTGTAGAAATAAAGCACTGGGATGTTTATTACAATTTCGGGAGAGTTTTCAGCGTTTACCTTCAGCACATGCTTGTGTTCTCCGGAGCTTGTCCACGAGAAAACGCAACAATTTTGCCGTGTGTGAGGACACACACGTGGCTGACACATTCTGTGGTTTGTTTTAACCAACCACATGGCGCCGTGGGCGGACCAATGCTGGAGACAAACGGCAGGAGAGAGGGAGAGAGGCGGCTGAGCCGAAATAACCCAGTTTTTAATTGATTTCTTGATATCGGCCCGTCACATTTAAAAAAAACACCAATACCGATATGTCAAAATTCCAAATACCGGTGCTGATAATCGGTCCGGCCGATAATTGGTCGACCTCTACACTGCACATTGCCATGAATTTTTTTTTTTTTTTTAATACTACAGAAGCTGCACTGTGTCTTTGCAGTTTTAATGTCACACTAAACAGATGTCATTGTTTTCTTCTTCTCAGGTTATGCAGTGATGGCGATACTGTTTGTCTTTACTACACCACAGATAACTCCAGAGTTTACCACAAAGAGGAGCTCAGGAGTTTGGAAGTAAAACTAGAGGCAAGTTGTGTACCAGTGTACACTTCACTAACCACAGATAGGAGTTGTAATGCCAAACTGATGTTTTTTCCTCTTATAGCATACAGATGCCATTGAGTTTTTGATCCATTCATATCCCAAATTTGTGCCAGTAGGAAGTTTTCCATGTGATACTGCAGAAGACAAGGTATATTTTATTTTATCACTGACATTACTGCTGTGTGTGTGTGTATATAGCTTAAATACAAGCGGTACCTAATATTATTTTGCATTTTCAATAGGTTGCTTTGGCCGAGCTGCTCTTTGAAAGAGGAATTATCCACACTGCAGAACCTCTGTAGAGGAAACTTATGTCTTGATGGGCGCACCAGTGGATTCACATTACCTTCGAAAAGAATTCTTTATGGCGATTCACTTCTTGTCACAAATTCATTTAATTTCCTTTATTGGAATAAGGATTATGCTCAGCAACCCATTGTGAACTTTTCTTCATGCTCAGTATCAAATAAAACTTTTTTTTTTTTAAATGAAGTTTTTTTTTTTTTAATGCAACACATAGAAATAATGTTTGAGAAAGATCATGTTTATTGTTGGTTGATACAAATCATATATTCAGACAATTGGTTGTCAATTCAATAACAGAGGTACATGAACATTAAATATTGAGGTCCATCCATTGGTCATTCACACCACAGAAAACTGCACATATTCCCAGGCTGGATGGTCTACTTCCATGTCACCTCCTCACCAGGCTTCAGCTCCCTACAAAAATCCCCACAAGTTTAGGGTGGTGTCTAGAATACTGTTTGCATTTTTAAATCCTTTGATGTTTAAATATACAGCTATTTTAACATTAAAAAGCAACGGTTTCTCTACAAAACTATAAACACCGTGATTGTGTACTTGGTATATTCAGTTATCAGTCGGTACTTGCATAACAAAACCCATACACCTTAGCTTAGTAATTCTACAAAATAAAATATACTAAAACTTGAGTTTGCTTTTAGATTTGAGTTTGAATGTTAATTACCTTCTGAACAAAACACTCTTGTTCCTGAAAGCTGTCAGCTTCTGGTCCTGCTGTTTGTCCAAGTACCACCCAATCACAAAGCCCATGGGTACCAGTATGTTCGCCCAGTGCTCCCGTGCAAATGCAACAAAGTTGACCATGGTTCCTACAGATTAAGAAGGTAAATCACAGCATTTATCCTGAGGCACTAATTTACTCAATGAAACCTCACTCCAACATGGCAATGTTGCATATACTGAAGTAACGGATTGTGAGGTGGGTTAACAGTGGCATTTAAAACACAAGTCTGGCATTTCGTTACCATGTCCAAATAATGTTTATACTTTATGAATGACTTACTGACCCGTACGTGCTTGTTACACGTCAGCCGTTAACACAAAACTGAAACAATAGCTGCCACTTTTGCACCATGTACCAAAATAAAATTCCAATGTTATGATTAGCTTGATCTATATACATGTCAACCATATAACATGTAGCAAACAGTATGGCAGCCTCGGTTTAGTTAGCTAAGTAGCATTAGTAGCAACTGTGCAGTTTCCTAACAAAGTCGTATTTGATTTAAATATCACTGTGTGTATAACAAATTTAGTAGTTTTACAGCTACAAAATTACACAGAACCAACGGTGGAATATACAAAATATAAAATATTACCTTCTATTTCGTGTCGGCCGTGGCCTTCAGCTCCTTATTCACCAGAGGACATTGGACTGTACCAAATGCCATGGTAATTTGAACGCCATCCACACATTCATCACCTTGCTTATCTTTACAGTGTGCTTGTATATCAGTCAGAAAATATGAATAAAGTCTACTAAAGCATTCAGATTTATTATTATAAATGGTACAAACAATAACCCCTTTTTAACAATATGTGGTTTTAATGGACCACCTCAACATTTGGTACGGCCCATTCCCCTTTCACACGTGATGCAGCGGCAGTCATGTCGGGTAGTCTAGTGTGTTTTCAAACCCGCTAACAGAAATGCATATACTTTTGAATTTTGCATTATCGATTGACTTAGTCGGATTCACAATTCACCAGAAGTGAATTTAAGGTATTTTGTAATTGATGGTATGTTGCACAATTCTTTAAATAACTTAGTTTCAGCCATAAAGCTGTAAGATAGGGTCCGTGCTAAATAGATTCTACGGGTAATTGATAAAGCTAGCTGCTGCTATTAGCCTAGCTAGTGTTTAGTTTTATTTAGCTAACTATTCCCTTTTATCGTTAAGTAGACACATCTTTCTTTAGATACAACACTGTTCTGTTACTGGCCACCATACAAATTTACTTTTGCCTTGCACAAGTCAGTGTTTTTATGTTCATTTCGGTACGTTGTAATGATGAATGAATGAGTTTTGTAGTTGTGAACTTCACAACTAATTCACCTATTTATTTTAACCCAACATATGAATTTATTCTGTCCCTTGTTGTGAGGGTTGTGTCAGGAAGGGCATCCGACGTAAAAAAAAAAACCTCTGTCAGCGCAAACATGTGAATCGTTGGTATTTCGCTGTGGCGACCCCTGAGGGCAGCAGCCGAAAGGAGAAGAAGAAGAAGACATGACTTTATTCTGTCCTGTTGTACTTGCAGCGTGACAACTGAAAACAATGACGTCCATTATCAAGCTGACAGCCGTATCAGGCGTTCAGGAGGAGTCGGCCCTGTGCTACCTGCTGCAAGTGGATGAATTCCGCTTTCTGCTCGACTGTGGCTGGGATGAGAACTTCTCCATGGATATTATTGATGCCATGAAACGGTAATGACTGTATCTATCTAATTATTTATAGGGGTGTCTGAATGAATCTAGTTACTCAACATAAATATATGTTGGGCTCTTTTTCCTTTCAGATATGTTCATCAGGTTGATGCTGTGCTACTCTCCCACCCGGATCCCATACATCTGGGAGCCCTGCCATATGCTGTGGGCAAACTGGGTCTAAACTGTACTATATATGCCACAATTCCGGTCTACAAGATGGGTCAGATGTTCATGTATGATCTATATCAGGTAAGAGGAACTTGTGTCTAATAATAACCGCTTATAGAGTGGCATATTAAATGCATCTGTACAGTTTGTTTTTCTCAATATGTTCCTTTCTCCACCCAGTCTCGAAATAACAGTGAAGAGTTCACATTATTCACCCTTGATGATGTGGATTGTGCTTTTGATAAAATCCAGCAATTGAAATATTCTCAGATTGTCAATCTGAAAGGTGAGTTACAATTGATTTGGCCTTCACTCACACCTCTATGTATCCCAGACATATCAGTGTTCTAATATTTCTTTGTACCCTACAGGAAAAGGACATGGTCTTTCCATCACGCCGCTTCCAGCTGGTCACATGATTGGAGGAACAATTTGGAAAATTGTAAAGGATGGAGAGGAGGAGGTTGTTTATGCTGTAGACTTCAACCACAAGAGAGAGATGTGAGCTTAAAGAAAATATGAATTCACTTGCCATAATTCTTTACTGTCTGGCTGCTTATGCATTATTTTTCCATTCTAGCCACCTGAACGGCTGTTCTCTGGAGAGCATAAGTCGTCCCTCCCTGCTCATTACAGACTCTTTCAATGCTGCATATGTACAGCCACGTCGTAAACAAAGAGATGAGCAGCTTCTTAGTAAGTTGTCTTCAGAGGTGTCATTGCAAAACTTAAGTAATAATATTTAAATAGGACATTAAGGTAATTTAGTAGCAACAAAGATTTAAGAATGTACAGTGTCAATACTTTTAAAATAGTGATTGTCTTGTTATATACTGTGTGAAAAAGATTGGGAAAATGTGATATTTCAGGACCTTTTAGTCGCAAACTGTTTGCATCACCATTACGGAGTTGAAATACAGTATACATTGTCCCATTTGAATGTATGTTCTTCATTTTTTTTATTCATACAGCAAATGTAATGGAGACTCTTCGTGGTGATGGGAATGTCCTCCTTGCTGTAGATACTGCTGGCCGTGTGTTGGAGCTGGCTCAGCTCCTGGACCAGATTTGGAGAACAAAGGATGCTGGGTTGGGAGCTTATCCATTAGCCCTGCTTAACAATGTTAGCTACAATGTCGTGGAGTTCTCAAAGTCCCAGGTATCAATCACCAGAGTTCACTTCTGAAAAAATGTGATTTATGACAGGTATACTGTAGTGACATTGACCAGCTAATGGTCATGCAATAGTTTTAGAAATGTTATTGTTTTTCTTTCTCTAGGTGGAGTGGATGAGTGACAAGCTCATGAGATGTTTTGAGGACAAGAGAAACAACCCCTTCCAGTTCCGTCATTTGACCCTGTGCCACAGTCTTGCAGATCTGGCCCGAGTGCCCAGCCCTAAGGTGGTACTTTGCAGTCAGCCCGACCTTGAGTCTGGTTTCTCTAGAGAGCTCTTTATCCAGTGGTGCCAAGATGCCAAAAATTCCATCATTCTGACCTACCGGACCACACCTGGAACTCTGGCCCGGTACCTTATTGACAACCCTGGAGAAAAGATGCTCGACCTGGAGGTAAGAACAGCACTAACTTTATCTCTTCTTGCAGCAATGGCCTGATGGTATTGTGGTCTGTTAGTACTATTTTTATGGAGAAAAAAAAATACTAGTATCTTGACGTACATACTGAATTGCCCGTAAAGGGATAAAGTTTATCCTATTCTATTCCAGTCTGATGCACAAATACTGTCAGCTCATCTAAATAAGTATTTTGAGTGTTGTATTCTTTCAAATAAACCTGAGACTGATGATTATTTTCGTTGTTGATTATTTGTTAGATTAACTTAGTCATTGTTAAAATGTCAGAAATGAATGGTTAAGAACAGTTAAAGATTGCTGTTATCCAAAGCTCAATATGACAACCTCAAAAATTTTATTTGATTCACAAACCAAAGATGTTTAGTTTACTGAGTGTCTTTGGCTTGTTAGCGGTAAAAAGGCAAAAAATATTTAAATTAATGCACTTGGAAGCAGATTTTAGACCTTTATTCCACTAGCAAATTATTCAAATTGATCAACTGATTATCAAAATAGCTAGTCAATAAATCGAATTGCTTACAGATGATTGATTAATGTGACATTTTTTTCTCATAGATTAATTACTTAAGTCTTAATTTCAGATTTTTATTCTGATTATTGCCTCTGAATGCCATTGTACCACTTGAAATTTATGTGGCACATTTTCAGATCTACCGCAGAAAAGAATGTGATTCTTTCACTTGCACCATATCCATCTTTCACCTTTCTCATTATGACAGGTGAGGAAGAGGGTGAAGCTGGAAGGAAAGGAGCTGGAAGAATACCTTGAAAAAGAAAAAGTAAAGAAAGAAGCAGCAAAAAAACTTGAACAAGCTAAAGAGTAAGTCCCAGTAGAGGCTAACGTGTGTGCTTTAACAGCTCGGCGAACATCTTTCTTCTTGATGATGCTCAGGTTTAATTGCTTCATTCTATTTGATGTTGGAAAAAGTACTTAATGGATATGAATTAAGTGTTTATTGAAAGCTGAAACATCAAACTGTGTTAAAAGCAAGTCATTGCCAATCGTGTGACTGGTTAACAGAAATGCAAATGATGGTCTAGATTGCAAAAGCAGCTTATTTAAATGGAAGTGGAAGATGAGTCATGACACTGCAAAGATGAAATAGCACAACAGTTCATTTATGCTCTGCAGCTGAGCTGTCTGTCATCAACCCACAGGAAAAGTGAACATTGTACTCACACAGTTAAATGTGTGTTCAATGTATTTGCAGAGTGGATGTGGACTCCAGTGATGAGAGCGATATGGATGATGATTTGGATCAACCAGCTGCAGTGAAAACCAAACATCACGATCTGATGATGAAGGGTGAGGGGAGTCGTAAAGGAAGTTTCTTCAAGCAAGCCAAAAAGTCATATCCAATGTTTCCTTCGCATGAGGAAAGAATAAAATGGGACGAGTATGGAGAGATCATCAGGTACAGTGTTATTGATGCATATTAGATTACCAGAAATATTAATGCAGACCCAGAATCTGATAATACTTTGCTGCACTTGTTGGTAAACTCTTTGTATCCTTGCAGGCTAGAAGAGTTTCTGGTTCCTGAACTTCAAGCTACAGAGGATGAGAAAAGCAAACTGGAAGCTGGTTTGACCAACGGTGATGAGCCCATGGACCAAGATCTGTCCGTTGTCCCCACAAAATGCATCTCGAGTATAGAAAACCTTGAAATTAGGTTAGTGATCATGTGAAACTGGGTGTTTCTGTGATTTATATTTAAGACATATATGCTTGATCAAACTTCCTGCCCATCATAAACTACCTTTAAAGCTGATGGCTGGCCGACTGTAAAGCTTTTTGATGTGCTGGATTGCCTCCAGGTGTAAATGAGTGCAGCTGAAAATCATCTTGTCTATCAAGACATCCGGTCTGGGTTTGTCATAGAAGACATTAATCTGTCCCCATTCTCCTGCAGAGCTCGGATAACATATATAGACTACGAAGGTCGCTCCGATGGCGACTCCATAAAGAAGATTATTAATCAGATGAAACCCAGACAGCTGGTCATCGTTCATGGGCCGCCAGAAGCCAGTCTGGACCTGGCTGAGTCCTGTAAGGCTTTTAGCAAGGACATCAAAGTCTACACACCCAAGTTGCAGGAGACTGTAGATGCCACCAGTGAGACACACATATATCAGGTCAGTGGTTCTTCTTTGATGTGGCTTTGCTTGGATTCAATGTGGCATGTAAATCCATAAATTAGATACATATTGCATTATAAATACACAAATAATTCAGTAAATACTTTATACAAATGAGCAGCATGGAAAGGCACATTTCTTATTACATTACAAATTCCATGCTCATTGAAAGTTACTCATATTTCATAATTTTCCATATTTTAGTGTAGAATCCTGGGACAAAATTATTATGAAGTGTGTAATATAATATCAGGAATAGAAGTAGGCCACTTTGGTTGATCATTATATCAGGAAATGTTGGCATATAAAAGCCACTTTCAGGTCAACCTCTGATTAAAACGTTAGTGGTACTTGGGGCTCTTGTCTGAAGTTGTCTAGGGTATAATTCTCAAAGTGCAGTTTTCTTCTTTGTTAGAAGTGGCATAGTGTGGTGGCTAAGTGATTAGGACTGTTGCCTCACAGGGAAAGATTCCAACAGAGTGTTTCTGTGTGAAGTTTGCACATTCTTCCCACATCACATGGGTTTTTTTTTTTTCTTTTTCTTTTTTCCTGCATACTTTCCTGTCTGTACCGTATTCAGGCCCAGTGACAGCCCTCTACTCTTAATGTGCTAAGATGGGTTAAATGCAGAGGTTGGATTTTCTACAGGCAACTTCTACTTTACTTTTCATAATCAATAGTGATCGACCAATATGGGTTTTTCAGAACCGATACCGATTATTAGTAGCTAAGGAGGCTGATAACCAATATTTGGAGCCGTTATGCATTTGCCCTAAAAGTGTAAAAATTGGCGTAAAAATGTTGAATAATACAAACACTTATCTTTGTTTAAATGCCTAAAGCATGTTTA
>JAQQAE010018593.1:0-11158 GCA_029823295.1 Pseudamia nigra
TTAAAGGTGGAAAAAGTTGTGAATTTATTTATCTTGGTGTCAATTTTTTACCTCACAAAAACCTGGCATTTGAACAGCGGTGTGTTGACTTTTGAGATTCACTGTATACATGACTTTTCTCAAATCTAGTGTCATTTTTGTAAAAAGAAGTTTCAAAAACTTGAAAACATGAATAAAGACATGGATAAATCTAATGTGATGTCCTGATGTTTTTAACTGACATTGCTACCTGTTACTTCAGGTTTTGTGTTCAGATCATGGTCCAGATAAATATGTTATGCTATTTCATTTTTTTCCACATGAGGGCGCAATAAAACAAGATGTGAAAATTTGTTGACTCAGATCTGCCAGGTAAAAACTGATTTTCTTACTAAGATTAAATGTAAACGCAGTCCAGAAAACTATGATAATCTAATACAGATATCAGTAACAACAAGTTTAATGTTTGAATTGAATAGCTTTATTATCGTTGCACAAGAAAATACAACGAAATTTGCTGCCATACTTGAGTTCAATAAAAACAGGTGTTATAAAAACACGATCATACCCCTTCGTCCAAATGATCAGTGATTACTGTAACGATAATAAGATCCAGAAACAAAATATTAAGACGCCTTTTTTAAACGTGTGAACTCGTAGCAATGACATAAAACTGCATTTGTTTGTCGCTACGTTGCTTTTATGTCCCGTGTTCATCATCTTCGATCACAGTAATCGTTGTTTTTGTGGTTCATATTCACAGGCTGAATTTTGATTGATTGTTTAATTAACCGTAAAAGTTGAAATAAAATTTAAAAAGTAAAATACGTAAAAACGATGAAACAAACTGACAGTAATGCAAACTTATACAAAACGCACAAAAATATTTTATTTGTGCATGTATTAAAATCAGCAGTACAAATGACATAAATCCGCATATTTGTTGGCCGTATAATTAGTTTATAATTCGAAAACATTTGGACATGGTTAAATAATGAGAAACATCCAGATTGTGGTCTCTTTTTTATCATGATTATTTTTTGTCATTATGTGGAACAGCACGTAGTCTCAAATAGTTTAAGACGAAGCTGTGAATAAGTTTGAATTCAACAGTATGTCAGTGTTGTTTCACGTGGCATCGTTACTTCCAGAACAAAAACTTACTTTAAAGGCATCTTCACTCAAATTCGCATTAGGAATGTTACCAATCTTTCACCTTATTAGACTAACAATACACTTGTGCGCATTGGTCACCCGGTCAGGGCCACTTCCTCAATCTCCATGAGAACCCCCCCCAAAGCGCCCCAGAGGGGGGACACAGCAGGTTTATGGTAATAAGTCTCTGAGGAGGAGAGGAGGAGGAGGAGGAGGAGGAGGAGGAGGAGAAGCACGGAGCCATTTTGTACGCATTTTAAACGGTGTGGGTTAACGCAGCCGCTGCGCACTGTGGAAACATGGACACTATGGATACGGAGCGACGTTCCCCACTTTAAAACTTTACAATGAGGGATAAAAGTAAGACACGCTGTTGGGAGATGGAGAGTTAATGCTTTTGCGGTGGAGTTTTGTAAAGTTGAATGGGATTTGGCAGGTTTACCAGCATGGAGCTACCTTTGTATTGGATTTGGGTTTGGACCCTATTCAGTGTGCCGCTTGCGGGATGTTTGGAAATACACCTTTCAGACACGTTACAGCCCGGGACCCTTTTGACTAACCTGTCTCTCGGACCTGGGTGGACTTACAAAATTGACAGGACTTTATCTCCCAAATTCATTCAGAACTTTTTCCAAGTTGGGAGACACGACGGGGCTCTGCGTCTGTCCCACAGGGTCCAGTGTGCGCGCACACTGTGGAACCCGGCGCCTGTTTATTTCAGAGCAGGTTCCTTGACATCTGGAGACACTATTGTGACACGTTTCAATGTGTTTGTACACGGTCAGGACTGTTTTATTAAATACAAGAGAAAGAAAGCGACAGGTAGGCACGACATTAACATTAAACACCTTTCGAAACTGGAGGCAACTTCCTGTTTGCCCGCAGGTAAACTGCTGCTGAATATAACAGAACTTTTGCCTGTTTCTAAGCGGAACGTTGCCTTTTTGGACTCTATGTGTGTTGGAAAAGACTTGGATGCAGTGTTCAGGCACGGGGATTTGTTCCTGGCCAGTGACTTATGTCTTGAGCACACAGGGCAGCCGGAGCTGAGTGCGCAGTGCGTGCTGCACAGCTCTGCGCGCAGCCGACTTTCTGTGCTGCTGAGTCTGACGCTTGCAGAAGCGCCTCAACAACGGGGATTTTTGTCAAGAAACACCCAGAGAAAATCCGGCAAATCGGTTCGCAGAGGAAAGCGACAGGTAAACACGGCCCCCCTCTTCCAACTCCCCAACTATCAGGTGTCCGTGCCCGAGAATGAGCCTGCGGGCACGCGGGTTATCACCTTGAAAGCCAATGACCCGGATGATGGAGAGGCAGGGAGGCTGGAGTACACCATGGAAGCTTTGTTTGACAGCAGGTCCAATGACTATTTCATCATTGACTCTCAAACAGGGAGCATCACCACCATGCAGGCACTGGACAGAGAATTCAAAGACACCCATGTTTTCAAAGTGACTGTGACTGACCATGGTTCCCCTAAAAGATCTGCCACTTCTTACCTCACTGTGACTGTGAGTGACACTAATGATCACAGCCCTGTGTTTGAGCAAACTGAATACCGGGTCAGCATTCGGGAGAATGTGGAAGTGGGATTTGAAGTGATGACAATCCGGGCCACTGATGGGGATGCTCCTTCTAATGCCAACATGATTTACAAAATAGTGAACGCAGATGGAGTCAACTCTGTTTTTGAAATTGATCCTCGAAACGGTCTGGTGAGAATCAGAGAGCGACCTGACAGGGAGACCAGGGCTCAGTATCAGCTGATTGTTGAAGCCAATGACCAGGGTAAAGACCCGCGGCCCCTCAGTGCCACCGCCACCGTCCACATCTTTGTAGAGGATGAGAATGACAATTACCCACAGTTCAGTGAAAAAAGGTATGTTGTTCAGGTCCCAGAGAATGTGGCAGTCAACACCAAAATCATCCAGGTGGAGGCCACTGACAAAGATGAGGGCAACAATGCTAAAGTTCATTACAGCATCATCAGCGGCAATGTTAGAGGACAGTTTTACATCCATTCCCCCACTGGTGTGATTGACGTCATCAACCCTCTGGACTATGAGATGATTAGGGAATATAATTTGCGGATTAAGGCTCAGGATGGTGGCAGACCTCCACTGATAAATGGGACAGGGATGGTAGTAGTGCAAGTGGTGGATGTTAATGACAATGCCCCTATGTTTGTCAGCACACCTTTCCAGGCTAGTGTGCTGGAAAATGTCCCTATCGGTCATTCTGTAATCCACATCCAAGCAAATGATGGTGATTCAGGGGAAAATGCACGTTTAGAATATCGTCTGACTGACACAACCCCTGGTTTTCCATTCACTATTAATAACAGCACTGGCTGGATTACAGTGTGTGAAGAATTAGACAGGGAGACAACAGAGTTTTACACATTTGGTGTAGAGGCGAGAGATCATGGGATACCGGCGATGTCGTCCTCAGCCAGCATCACCATCACAGTGCTAGATGTAAATGATAACGTACCCACATTTACTGAGAAAGTTTACTCACTAAAAATCAATGAAGATGCTGTGGTGGGAACCAGTGTGCTGACAGTGACAGCTGTAGACAGAGATGTTAACAGTGTGGTGACGTATCAGCTCTCCAGTGGAAACACAAGAAACCGATTCGCCATCACAAGCCAGAGTGGCGGCGGTCTCATCACCTTAGCCCTGCCTTTGGACTACAAACAGGAACGCCAGTACGTTTTAACAGTCACTGCCAGTGATGGAACACGCTATGACACCACACAGGTGTTTATCAATGTGACAGATGCCAACACACATCGGCCTGTCTTCCAGAGTGCCAACTACCAGGTGATGCTCAGTGAAGAACGACCAGTGGGCTCCACTGTGGTGGTGATCAGTGCAACAGATGAGGATACTGGGGAAAATGCTCGCATTACATACATGATGGAGGATAATGTCCCTCAGTTTAAAATTGACCCAGACACAGGTGCTATCACAACACAAATGGAGATTGACTATGAAGACCAGGCTTCCTATACATTGGCCATCATTGCTAAAGATAATGGCATACCACAGAAGTCTGATACCACCTATGTGGAGATTATCATCCTCGATGCCAATGACAACGAGCCTCAGTTCCTCAGGGACATGTACCAGGGCACTGTATTTGAAGATGCACCTGTCTACACAAGTGTTCTCCAGATCTCTGCTTCAGACAGGGATTCGGGCTCAAATGGCAGGATAAGCTACACGTTTCAGGGTGGAGATGACGGAGAGGGTGATTTCTTCATAGAGCCTTACTCTGGTATCATCAGAACTGCTCGCAAACTTGACCGTGAAAATGTTCCTGTGTATAATCTGAAGGCTTTTGCTGTGGACAGGGGGGTGCCACCTCTAAAAGCTGCTGTCTCCATTCATGTTATTGTCCAGGACATAAACGACAATGCTCCAGTGTTTGAACAGGATGAACTCTTCATTAAAGTAGAGGAGAACAGCCCAGTGGGGTCTGTGGTCGCACAGATCACTGCCACTGACCCTGATGAGGGCACCAATGCTCAAATCATGTACCAGATTGTAGAAGGGAATATTCCAGAAGTTTTTCAGCTGGATATTTTTAATGGTGATCTTGTTGCACTCACAGATTTGGATTATGAAACTAAAACTGAGTATGTCATAGTGGTCCAGGCCACTTCAGCTCCTCTGGTGAGCCGTGCTACTGTTCACATCTGTCTGGTAGACATGAACGACAATGCCCCAGTGCTGCAGAATTTTGAAATTATTTTCAACAACTATGTCACAAACAAATCCAATAGCTTCCCTTCAGGAATAATAGGAAAAGTACCGGCTCATGATCCTGATGTTTCGGATAAGCTGCGATACAAGTTTGAGTCTGGAAATGAGCTCAGCCTGCTGCTGTTGAATGAGAATACTGGGGATTTGAGGCTGAGCAGGGACCTGGACAATGACAGGCCTCTGGAAGCACCCATGACCATCTCCGTCACAGGTAAGATAGAAATCTCACAATAATGCTTTCTCTTACCATTATGTTCTCAAGTCATTTCTTTTTTTGTGAAGGAAATTCCCATCTTTCTTATCAGTGACATGTGTCAGAACATGTTGATCAAAGTATTTATGACTGAAATTTGAGTCACCCTGTGTGATCCATCACTCTGTTGCAGAGTCAGAATGGTATACCTCTCTGTTGAATATAGACCTAGGGCTGGTTTCAGCTATACTGTTGACTGTACATTTAGTGAGTTTGCTGCAGGCTCTCCAGGATCCGGTTGTGCTGCTTTTGTGCCAGATGTATTGTCTGAAAGTGGTTGGTTTGGGTAATAAAAAGTTGTGATTCAGAGGGCACCCTCATAACCAGGCTGCTTTGTTGTTGCACATATATGAGTTTCTTTTTAGTAGATATAGGACCACACAGACTTACCGGTGCCCATGCACTTATTTACCTTCCACAGAGCAGATACTGTATAAGTAGCACTTATTCTTATGCACATGTTCAGGAATTTTTTGTTTTTCCGGCTTTGAAGACAAGTAGATGCACATTGTGTGGCCAGATTTCTCCAAGGATTTCATAAGAATAGATGTCCTATTTTTCATACTCGGGACTGTTTTAGTTTTGAATAATAGGGAAGTTTTAGATTCACCGTTTTGTTCAGAATTTAAATAAGACATGCTTGTGCATTGAGCTGGAAGGGCATGCAACAGGAATTTGTTGCTTTTTCACTACATAAGCAGACTTTGTTCTTTAAAGTTAAAGATTAGACATATGCAAACACTAAGACATTCACACCTAAACTGACAGGGCGACTGCTTCAAGTACACATTCATACACAGTGTAAGAAAGCAGTGTGACATTAATCAGGCAGTTGGGCAGGCAGGATAAATCTAATACCCTGCCAGAATAACTACCCTGTCACCTATTGACAGCTGGTTGCTCAACCTTCCTCTGCTGTGTCTTTCTCTTTCTTATTCTTTTTTCCCCTTTTCTCAGTTGGTTGAAAACACATTAATCCGTTAATCTGGCAAACAGCCCAACACAGCTAGATTTCATCTCTCCCTCTCTCTGTATCACTCTATCATCTAATTTTTTCCCCAAACTAAAGAATGTCAGTATTTCACACACACTAAGGTAATATGATTGAGCAGCTCTGGACCAGGCTGCACCCACGTTCTCAATCTGTAAGTCTAATCATGTTTGCAGTTTTTTAACTCGAGGCTGTTTCACACATTTATATGAACACGAAAGTCTTATTTTCACTGTTATTTTGCACACAAACACATTTCTTTTATCAGTTTACTCTGTTCTAAACCCCTTATCTCCTGGAACACTGATAGTGAAACACAGATGGGATGAAACACTAGTTGCCTAGATGGCTTAAAACTTTCTTTTGTCATAAATTAATCCTGCACACCTTGCTTCATCAGTCAACGGACGGCTTTCACCAGATACCTCTACTGTTTCCTCTGTCATTTTTTTGGTAGCGGTCTTGTGCCTTGTCTTTGTTTGGTACAAAAGACAAACTATCTTCTTCCAAGTGTCTGTGCTTTATGGCTATAATAGACGTCCCACAGAGCATCTGAGGAGGCTGGGACTCACCACAATAGTCACAAGCCTTATTGCCCCTGTTAATTACCTCTGCATTCACCTCTGCAGTGCTTGGCAATAACAGCTGACAGCCCCTGTGGTACCCTTGGCAACAGTGACCTCATGATGGTCCCAAAGGGGCCAGATCTCTTCATTAGGTGGTGTCACACACACGTGATTGTGCACAGCCAATGCACATGCTCATGCTACACAAACTACTGCAAACCCTCTTTTTCAATGGCTCACCCTTGTGTCAAGTGTTAGGTAACCATTACTGCTGATGTCTTGACCTTTAAACCCCTGGTTCTGTGGAGAGGAAGGCCTGAGGAGATTGGTGAACTAACAGCACTGTAACAAGCACTAAGAGACAAGACTGACTGTATCTTCATGTCTCACTTATATAAACCTCCACAGGTGTCCCGTATAGGGTTTTTGCAGTAGCATTATAATTGACTCCTGTTGTTTTATCTTTATGTATATGATGCAGTCAATTCAGTTTCTGTTGAAGAGAACCAAACTAACTGCATATTATCAACATTGGCATCCTGTATCCATAAGTGGTGAGATGGATTAGAGTGCATTAGCTCTGTGCTGCTTCCTTAGCATTACGTCTAATCAATAGAAACAAAGACTATAAATGTATTGATTGTTTCACTTGTAGAAGACCTACAGCCATCTGCACTTCCTGCTAATTCAGTGAATATCCTTTCTCCAAAACATTCATGAGGGCTGCATGATCTGATGTCATAAAAGAAGTTTAAAATAGCAAAACTGTGATTTGTAATAAATGTGCAGATTATTGCAATTTTACATTTTCTTATCTTAGAAACTTAGTTTAAAGGTGCAGTCTACAATGTTGGCAAACTAGGTAGTAGCCGATTGTTTGTGGTGGACCGATATAAATGATTAAACAGGTGGCCTGCCACTCAACGCTGCTTACAACCTACAGTTGCCAAGCTAGTATGTCTGTTCTTTTTTTACCTGTACTAGATGAAGAAGGAATCTGAAATCCAGGCTGTCTCTCCTCGGTCATCCTGTGGATACATAAACAACGGATGCTAGCTCTGTAGTAGCTACCACTGTGACTGTTTTCAGCTCTGTGAGTGAGTGCATGAGCTTGTACACCTATGAGGTTGTAAGCTGTGTTGACTGGCAGCTCACCTGCCCAAACATGCACCGTGGACCACTAAAATCCATGGGCTACTAGCTAGTTTTCCAGCATCGTTGACTGCACCTTTAAAGTAGATAGATCTGGTTTTATTGCTACGTGTAGTGACTGAATGAGGATGCTGATGATGTTGCTGCTGTGACATTGCAATTTCCTGCAAAGGATTAATAAAGTATCTAATCTAAGAAAGAAACTACAAAAAGATGAAGTTGTTTTAGGGCTGGGTAATTTATCTTAATTAATTTGATTGATAAATCTTGGTTTTTGAAAATCCTAACAAATGGCTAAACCATCATAAAATCATGATTATTCCTATAGAAACCTCTTTTGCGCAACAGAAATTCAAAATGCAACTTGATGGTTCTTTGTAATTGTAATGTGTGCTTCATGTTGCATACTTTTATAGAGTACTGAGGTTGTGTTTATTAATTGTTTATCCATTTTTGCAGTTTTTTTGCTTAATACCTCCTGAGTGTGGATCTTTAAATTGCAGCCATTTGCAATTATGTAATTGTACAAGCTGGTATTTCACTGCCTGGCCAAAAAAAAGGTCACCACCTGCATTTAACTAAGCAAATTAGCATGAGTCTCTCATTGGATAATTTCTGCACGGGTGATTATGTTTCACCTGGCAACAAGTGAAATAAGGATAGTGGGGAATCATCATCTTCGAAGAAAAAATGCGGTTGGAAAAAAAATCTTGAATGATCATGACCGTAATGACTTAAATGTGTGGGGAAATCATATTGTAAAAAAGCAACAGTAGAACTCTGCACTGTTTAATACTGCAAGTAAAAGCATTTCCTTTCATGTGCTGGACAAGACTTTGCACAGTGTCTGACTCTCATCAATTCAAGATCTTAGCAAAAAATGAATGTAACTCTGGACGTAAATAAATGTTGACATATTGCTGAAGCTTATTAAATCAATGCCACAGCAAATGTGTGCCGGAATCAAAGCTAAAGGCAGTCCAACAAAATATTATGCTCCCCAAACTGAAGCCTTTTTTTCTGATTAGCCTCACTGATAAGTGGTTTTCTTAAGGCTACACAGTTATTTAGTCCCAATCCCTTGAGCTGCCTTTGCATTGTGTGCGTGGAAATGTTTTTACTTTCACTATTAAACATAGTCCTGAGTTCTACTGTTGTTTTTTTTTACAATTTGATGTAACCACACATTTAAGTGATTACCGGTCATGATCATTCAAGATTTTTTTCCATCCACATTTTTTCTTTGAAGATGATGGTTCCCCACTATCCTTATATCACTTGTTGCCAGGTGAAACATAATCACCCGTGCAGAAATTATCCAATGGGAGACTCATGCTAATTTGCTTAGTTAAATGCAGGTGGTGACCTTTTTTTGGCCAGGCAGTGTATTTATTTAGTTATTATTAAAATTACAGTTTCATAAATGACACAGGTCTAATTTATACCCTCATTTCTATTTTGCCCATTCTTGAATCATCACCTTATTATGGTGGAGGGTTTTGTGTCTGAGTGATCCTAGGAGCTATGTTGTCGGGGGCAATTCGCCCTTGGTAGGGTCTACACAGGCAAATTGTTCCTAGGTGACAGGTCAGACTAAGAGCGACTCAGAAGACCCTTATGGCTAGGCCTTCCTGTGGACCCACCACCTACAGGAAGGGTCATAAGGGTCCAGTGCTGTGTGGTGGTTTAGGTGGCAGCTGAAGGCAGGGGCATGGGTGGTCCAGTCCTCGATTGCCAAAACTATCTCTGACTGGGAGAAGCCCTGGGGCAGACCCAGGACATGCTGTACCGGGAACGCCTGGGGGTCCCCCCCCAGGAGCTGGAGGAGTGGGCTGGGGAGAGGGAAATCTGGGCTTCTCTGCTTAGGCTGCTGCAACCGTGACCCTGACCGAAATAAGCAGAAGATGATGGATGGATTTCTGTTTTGTAACATAAACCAGCATTTGTTTATTAGTAAAAACTCTCAGCCTCATCTTTAGCCCATTCCACCCCTCACCAATGACAGGTGCTTTTATTCTGGTGAACTGAAAGTCTGTGGATGTTTCTCAAGCCCTTTGCTGAAACATAAGAATGCCCTGATAACTCTCCTGAGATGCGCTAAGTTAACACACTGCACTGGCCACAACACTGATCTATCTGTCCTCCTCCTCTGCTTCTGTGCATGTGTTCTGAGAGTGAGACAGTCACTGAGTGGTTCGATTGCTGAGGGCTGTGTGTTCTCATTGTAAGAACTCTTATCTGAACTTGTCAGATTTCACTTAAAACCTTTGGGGTTTTCACCATGCTCTCTAAAAGATGAGTATCTGTCATTTTTTCCTGCCTGCTTCAGAAGTCTGAGGTATTCCATTGTAATAACAGCCCCATGTTTCCTGAGCGCTAATGCTGTGTTTTCTTATCTCACGTTTTCAACAGGTGTAGTGAACGTTTTCATTACAGTCACTGTTCCACTTTGTCAAATCACTGTTTCCCACAAGTTAACGCAAACGTACACATGTACAGAGCAGACTTATAAAAAGTTTTATGTTGTGATAATTAACAATGAAAATGTATCTTTTATTCATGCAATAATGAGGACGGATTGACAAAATCAGAGAGAAAATGTTGTCTTTTTGTGTTTCATATTGTTCTCGTCATTTTTCTGCATCTCTCATTGTTTTGTCTTTTTGCACCTTTACACTATTTTTGTCTCTCCACAGCTTTTACATTATTTGCATTCTTTGTTTCTTTTACATAGTGTGCACCTTTTAGGTATTTTTTCTCCATTTGTCTTGTTGCATCTTTTGCTTATGAATTAAAACTATCACAAAAATCATCTGTCTTTCAACTTTCACTCCAGATCAAAAAACTATTTAAAAAACTTCAATAAATCCATCATTTTGCATTTATTGTGCTATTTGATTGATTTGCCTTATCGTCCAGCTCTTGTACAAAAAGTCCAGATGTCAATACAACAATTTCACCAATATGTTGCTCGATTTGCTACGTAATAAAATTCACAGTGTCAGTCAAACCTGTTGTCTGAACCCAAAAAAGTGGCCTGGAAATGGAAGGAATTATTGTGATCAGAGCAGATGTGAAGTTTTCCCTTTGGGAGAAGTTGTCTCCCTAATCTAAATTGATTCCAAGAAAGCAGTCAGTCTGATTAATCTTATGGTTGCTGCATAAGCCTGTGTTATCTCAGATTTCTGGAAGCTAAGAGCAACAGTTCGCTACATGTCAGTGACGTGCGGTGAGGTTAATGGCTGGTGAGGCACTGACGTCATCAGTCAGATTTACAAACATATGAACCCTA
>JAQQAE010018594.1:0-11157 GCA_029823295.1 Pseudamia nigra
TGGTGAAGGAGGACATGAAGGTAGTTGGTGTGAGAGAAGAAGATGCAGAGGATAGGATGAGATGGAGGCAGATGATTTGCTGTGGCGACCCCTGAAGGGAACAGCCGAAAGGAAAAGAAGAAGAAGAAGTTATTGTACTCATTGTAGTTCATTTCAGAGCCTGTTTTGTTAATTAAAAACATATTTTGCTTATTTCTGTTCATTTTGTTGCTTATTTTGATCATTTTTTGTATATTTATTTCATTTTCTTAATCATTTAGTCATAGTTCTATAGTTCTATTTTCTCTTGTTTTTGAAAACATCTTGCTTATCGTTTTAAGGTCTATTTTTCATGTTTTTTTTAAAAGTCCATTTTGTTAATT
This sequence comes from Pseudamia nigra, assembly GCA_029823295.1. Taxonomy (NCBI): domain Eukaryota; kingdom Metazoa; phylum Chordata; class Actinopteri; order Kurtiformes; family Apogonidae; genus Pseudamia; species Pseudamia nigra. Next base: position 363 of record JAQQAE010018594.1, read on the forward strand.
TTGTTGCTTATTTCGTTTATTTTGTTGCATATTTATTTCATTTTCTCACTCGTTTTGTTCATTGTTCTTTATTTTACAGTCTCTTTTTCATATTTTAAAAAAAATATTTTGTTAATTTTTGTTAATTTTGTCATTTACTTTGTTCAATTTACTGCATATTTATTTCATTTTCTCAAACATTTTGCTCATTATTGTTCATTTAACAGTTTATTTTGTCCATTTACTGTCATTTCTGTGCTTGTCCTTTATAACCTCATGCAAGAAAGTCACACATTAATTCATTATGCATTGCATTCACAAATCTCCAGGAACACAGAAAATGAAGTTCAGTGTTTCAGAGGCTTCAGAGTAGAAATGCACCCATCCCAGTACCCAAATGCACCCTCCACCCTTGCAGCCCTATGAGTTGCATGCTGTCCCAGTACTAGGAGGCAGACCCCTAGTGGCCCGGTAGGGAATCGTACAGCAGGGGCTTAACATGCTGTGGGAGGTGGCAACCTGCACTGACAATTCCACTCACACTGTCTCAGAGTTGTTAGCTGTTTGTTCTGCTCGGAGGAAAGACATCAAGCAAGAAGAAAACATGGAAGATGAGAAGTGGAGGAAAATGAAGGAAAGATTTGGCCTGAGGCGAGACATCTTCAAGGAGTTCCTGGCCGAGTTTCTGGGGATATTTGTCCTAATAGTGAGTACCTCCTTCTGCACCTGTCATCCAGCTTTAACAGCCTCTTTAAAGCCACTATGGACCAGTATGCTAATAAGGTGTCAGCCTGTGTCTACGGGGACTCAAGTCTGTGCCTCATGTGTCTCATACGTATCTATTAACACGTCTTGATGTGGTCCTCTCTCATGTGCAGCTGACAGTCTGCCCATGCACATCATCACAACATGTGACTGATGCAGAATCCTCACTGCAAATCACTGGAAAGCTTCACATGTTTGAATCATCATTATTATTATTTTTTATTATCATGATAAGTTGTACTTTTCAGAAAAAGATCCAGTGCAATATGTTGGTGCACACAGAGGAGATTTTAGGGCTGGAGGTAGTGGATGAGGGGATCCTCTATATGAGTAAGGTGTATTTGTTTCATTTCATGGTTTTCTGCTTTTTCATTCACCAGTGGATTTTAAAGTCAACTCATATGTAACTACTGGATAAATAATGACGTTTTGGGTGCATTTCTATTTATCGTTCTATGTTGGTCATTTTATTTTATTTGTTTTTGTTCATTTTGCTCACTTTTATTCATTTGTCTTCACTTGGCCACTTATTTTGTTCATTTTTCTGATTATTTTTTAATTATTTTGTGGCATGTTTTGTTCATCTTTATTCATTTTGTTCCTTATGTTCATTTTTGATCAGTTTGTTTTTGTGTTATTTGTTAATTTTTTGACTCTTTTGTGCTCATTTGGTTAATTATTTTTGTTCAGATTTCTTGATTGTTTTATTTGCTTTAGTTCATTTAGTTATTGATTGGTCATGTCTCGTCACCTTGTCAGTTATTTTGTTCATATTTTTGATTATTTTGTGGCTCATTTTGTTCATTTTTGTTTATTTTGTTCCTTATGTTGTCTCTAGTTAATTTTTTTCATTTTCTTTATGTTTTTGTTCATTTTTACTCATTTCTGAGAATTTGGTTAACCATTTTCTTCTGTTTCATTCAATTCTCTTGATAATTTTGTTTGTGTTTGTTCATTTTGTTGATGTTTAGTCATGTCTGTTCACTTTCTCAGTTATTACATTTTCCTGATTATTTTTGTTCATTCTGTGGAGGGTTTTCCTCAGGTTGTTCAATGGTGTTCATTTTCTTTATTATTTTGTTGCATTTTATTCAATTTCTTCATTATTTTATTTGTTTTTATTTTTTGTTTTTTCTATTTTTATTTGTTTACATTATAGTCATGTTTGTTTAGTTTGTCAGTTATTTGGTTCATTTTCTTGATTGTTTTTGTTCATGTTCTTCCTCATGTTGTTCATTTTTGATCAATATCTAGATTATGTTTATATTTGTTCATTTACTTGATTATTTTGTTCAGTTTTATTAATCTGTGTTCATCTGGTAGATTATTTTGTTCTGTTTTGTTCATTTATTTGATTTTTTTGCTTGATTTTTTGCTAAATTTGTTGCTTATTTTGTTTTTTTGTATTCCTTTATGTTCATTTTGTCTACTATTGTGTTCATTGTCTTATTATTTAGTTCATTTTTGTGAATTTTGTTACTTATTTTGCAATTTTCTTTTCATTTTGGAGATATTTTTTTCATTTTGCTCAGTTTTAATGGTCACTTTGTACAGTTTTATTAATTTCTCTTCATTTTTTGATGATATTGTTTATTTTTGACCATTTCCTGGATCTTGTTTGTTATTTGTATTTATTTTGTTGTTTATTTTCTTGATTATTTTGTGCACGTATTTGACTTTTTATCATTATGTTATTCATTATCATTCATTATCATTATATTATTTAATTTTTTTGCTCTCTTCGTAAGCCGATGCTTAAAAGACACAAATCAGCACATAGACAATGAAGTATTTGGTGCTCAACATTTCCAGGAGGATCAAGACATGTTGGTCTAAAAATGTACACCCCCCATCGTCTAGACTTCAAACAAAACCTACGCCCTTGCGTACAAACATAGGTGGTATTTTTACTCCTCCTATCATTTTTTGTGAAATGGTCTTCTTCTGTCCTCGCTTCCACCAGTCAGCCTCCAGCTCCACCCGTCACCTCTCCCAGTCCGGCTTAATGATGGCCATGTCACATCAGAGGAGGGATGCGGCTTTACTTTTGGATGACTGCCCTCCTCTCAAAACTTTGTGTGTGAATTACTTCTGCCTTTTACCTAATAAGTGGGGGATTAATTATTTTCCCATCCACAAGCGGGACAAATTGTCTGTGGCAGTCGGAGGCTGCTGCTGGACAAGAGGGCTAGTGTTAATGGTGGGAATAATTGGAAAAATTAAAAACAATGAGCCTTTCTACAGCTACCCTTTGTGTTTTTGTTTTTGTTCTTGTCTGTCCCAGCTCTTTGGATGTGGTTCAGTGGCCCAGACAGTGCTGAGCAAAGGGGCTCTTGGGGAGCCCTTGACCATCCACATTGGTTTCACTCTGGGAGTCATGATGGCTGTCTACATGGCTGGTGGAGTGTCAGGTAAAACAGGTCCACACTCCAGCTTCATCCTCCTCACTAAACACCTCCATTCTGCTACTATGACTTACTTTACATGTATAATCGTATTCCCATTCTAAATGTGACAGTGCCATCGAAAATAAGGGTCTTCTATCAGTATATTTTCTGACATTAAATAAATAAATACAATGATGACCATGATGATTCTCAGTTTGGCAGGTGCCATGGGGACCTAAGAAATTTGTGTTTCACACAATGTCATAAGACATATACATTTTAGATCCCTTTTGAATCATGCCATCATTTCCACATATGATGTTTGTCAATTGAAAACAAAACTGTTTTACAAGTCAAAAAAGTTAAAGTTTGTTACAAATAGTATATTTTATGTGAAATGGCTCAGTGGACTACATTTCTCTCATTAATGTCAGCAACTGCTACCTTGTAAAATGTCATCTCATTCTTCAAGAACGAAGCAGTGGAAGAGGTGAATATCATTCCAGCTCAGCTCACGTGTAGCTGCAGAGACTGTAGAGCAGGGGTGCTCACACTTTTTCAGCATGCAAGATATTTATAAAATGGCCAAGTCAAAATGATCTACTGTACCTACTACAAAAATGCAAAACACATATTTATTTATAAATATATTGAGAATTCTTTATATGTATGATGTATGTTGATGTACCTTGCATAACCGCATGAGCCAATATTGCACAACACAATTAACTATGTACAGTACATTTTATGTCATTTCCTGAGTTTACTCTGATGACTTGCACTGAATGGAATCAGCCAGGGATGCATAGTCCGGACAGTAGCGGCTAACAGCTAGCCTCAAGCACACTTCCAAATGATCATCAGTCATGGTGCAATGATACTTGGACTTGATGATCTTCATGTGAGAAAAGGCAGACTCACATAACATAGTGGTGCAGTGGCTAGCACTTGTGCTTCACAGCTAGAAGGTCCTGGGTTCAATCCCAGTGCTGGGTGGTGGGTCCTTCCTGTGTGGAGTTTGTGTGTTCTGCCTGTGTCTGCATGGGTTCTCTCTGGGTACTCCAGCTTCCTCCCAAAAACATGTACTAAGTGAATTGGCTACTCTAAATTATGAATGCAAATGATTGTCTGTCTGTATAGTCATGAGATCTTGGCCTCAAGTTGTGTGAAGCACCTAGAGATAATCAGGGATTATGATTGGCACTATGTGAATTGAATTGCACAGCTGGAGAGCTTTGCTCAAAGATAATATTTCTGCCTTGTTTTGAAAGTCTCGTTACAATGAGTCAGCAGCATCAACGAATGCCTCTTTTACCACCTGTCCGTCTTGGAAGGACTTCTTGTTATTAACAATGAGGTGACTCACTCGGAACGATGTTTCGGTGGCGGCTCTGGCTTTTGAAGTATGTTGCGAGAACAGTGACTGCTGTCTGGACGATTGGCATTTTAGTTCCTTCACCTTTCTCTTTCTCGGCTTGCTTTTCGGTGGGAAGTCAGTCTCGTATTTTCTATGAACAGTCTGAAAATACCGCTCCACATTTCCTTTTTTGGTATTGTGATGATAGACTGGCAGATGAGGCAAACACACTTTAAAAAAAGTCCTCTCATTCTGTTTGAAAGTGATAAATTTTTGTCTTCTTACTTGGTCTAGCTCCCCCACTCATTTTTTTTACCCTTTCTGAAGTTTAAGAGAAAAAACCGAGGGCTAAAAATTGGAGGTATCTAGCTTGTTAGTTTTGCTGCACTTAGCATAGGTTGTTTACGCATGCACAGTGATCTCAGGTTCAGAAAAAGTCAGATGTCATCTGATGGCTGCCCTGTAAATCAATCAAACGATGGGACAGATGATAGGCTGACGTCTATTTTTTTAATGTCATGCGATCTACTCACACTACCTTTGTGATCGACGTATTGAGCACCCCTGCTGTAGAGATACAATGATGTCACTACGCCTTATATATTTACATATTTTCACATGCTTAAACAGTCTTAGAACAAACTTGTACAGTCATCTTCTAAACACACAAACATCATATGTGTCATTCTACATCCAGGTTCAGAAAATGATCTGCTGCTTTGCAATGGCCCTAATGCATTTTCTGTTCTAAAGTTATGTCTTGTGGGGAAAAATGGAAGAAGCAGGACTTAGGCACTGTATTCCAGTGAGATACTCTGAATAAAGCCTTTTTAGGAATATCCCAAGTTATTCTGATTTTAAGAAGGTTCTTTGGGCAGGTATATAGCACATATCGAAAATGCAGGTTTAGGTTCAGCATAGATCCTCTCTGGTACAGATGGATGCATTAAAGAAACCTCCATATTTTCAGTCAAGAGACACATCCCCACTTTTAAACATAATGACAGAATATTAGAAGGTTTTGGATATGCACAAATATAATAAACTGTTCCGACTTCACACACTGGAAGAGCTGTCCCCAGTGATAAACTTTGGAAAAAAATGTTTGGAATCAGGGTACAGTTGCATGTAAATGGGAAAATTAATGGAAGATTTATTTTCACTGGCTACGTAAACAACTTAGTAGATTTTTTTTTATCTTTTCAGAAAAAGAGGAAAAACAGGCTGTTAATGCGAATGGAAACGTCACTGTTGACTAAAATGCTGACACTTCTGGGTTTTTTCTCAACTCACTGTGGTTTTTAGGAAAAGCAAAATGAATCCAATTTAAAATAAAGATTTGAACTCACAGGAAAAAATCACAAGTGTTAACAAAGATGGTCCCTACCTGAGACATGGTGTTTGGTTGTGATGCTGATGTTACTCACTGAATAGCAGCACAACCCCATCTACAAAGCACCAAAAATAAACATTTTTCTGAATTTGTCTATTGAGTTAAAATTAAATGAATTTTCCCTGCACTGAGATACAGACCAGTGGAATGGTTCAGTCAAAGCTTGTGATGTTACATAATAGAGTAGTCGCCATAAAGGAGTCTTTCTTATTGGAAAAGGGCAGAAACTGAAAAGTGGATATTGGTTGATAGGTTTTTGTCCGGGGCACTGTGTTTGGGGAGTAATGGAGGTATTGTGTCCCAATTTCCAAATGGATTTTGTCAGGTGCATTCCTTAAGGATTAGAGAAGAAGAGCCCACTGTGCTTTGCCAGTAACAACAGGGATAAGACTGGAAACATGTAAATGTCACAGTACTTTCCATGAGTTTTTAGTGCTCAATAGTAAGTGTCTGTTCATCAGTAATCAAAGGATTCATTATATCACGGTCTGTTTTTGTGCACCAACAACCAGACAAATTTTATTGATGTGGACTGAAATTACCTATAACCGAAATCAAAGTCCTTAACAAATAGCATATGTGTAACTAAATAAGTCCTGGGATGAGGGCTGCAAAAAGTATTTCACATCAATTTTATGTTTTGTGATGCTGTACTGATTCTTTAAAACACTGCATTGATTTTTAAATCACTCGTTCACATGCCAAATCTGTGCCATTTTGACTTGTGTTTAGAAACAATGTAGAACTACACCCACTGTTTGGAATTAGTGCTGCACAAATTGGTGAAAATGACATTGTGACCAAAATTGCAATTGTGATTTGAGTTTAATTGCTCAGTTGTGCAGGAAAATAAATATAACTCATTTAGAAATGTCAAGCCAAACATCCAGAGGAGCATAAAAATGGCAAAAACTTCAGAAAAAGCAAAAATAAGTTGTAATTTTCTCCTTACATGTTTTGCACAGGTCCTTTCCCCAGACAACCAAGGGTGTGTTTTATCTTCAAATTTGATCAGACCCTTAAACCTCTTAAATTTGGACCTTTAAATATCAATTGCAACTGCACAGGCTGATACTGGGATTACAATTGTGCAGCCATATTCTGAACACTTCTTTGTGCACACAGTAAATGATACTAACCTTAGATTAAAAATCCAAATGAATCATGTCTTAGAATATCTCTGTACACTGAATCCTAACTCCTGAAATACAATATGTTTAGCCAGATTCATAGCACAATTTGCTGCCATAGCACACATTTTATTACATAACTGTTTTGAAGAACCAGCGTCTGGAATGTATATCGTATTTCATGAGAAAAGAGAATGTAAAGTGTCACACAGTGAAACCAGCTTCTCCTCACCACAGTATCTTGTACATGATGGCTTCTCTTATTTGAACTCATTTACAGTGCTGCTTGTGTTACATGTTTAATGACCGGGGAAGTGTTGGAAAGCTTCAGAGGAATAGTAGGGAAGCCTGAGGACAGTGAGGTTAATATATGGAGAGCTTTTACTGCATGAATGGGCCATTGAGCCCCAGGGTCCACAGCACAGTGGGGAGCTTCTGTCCAACGACATCTCTGAAGATGATCATAGGTATTGGACTAATGAGCTTTACTGGGCCATGGGTCTCTGGAGAGGAGGGGGTCAGGTATGACAAGGCTGGCTTCCTGGGCTTCCCTTCCAGAGCGGCCCCTTAAGAGATGAAAACACAATTGTTTTCGCTTTGTTGTTTCAGATTTTAGATGACAGTGTACCATAAGTGCGACACTTCATGGCCACTCTAATGACCTGCAGTTTACATGTGCCTTAAGCAGATTCAGGCAGATTATGTCAAATGCAATTCAGACAGGCAGGTCTGGCTGGCTGTCGTGGTCAGTGTTTGTGAACAGGACGGGGAGATTAACAATGGGCGCATGGCTGATACCCCCAGTGGTGTCACCACAGCGAGGTCAAAACCAAGATCCCAGAGTGTTAAATAAATGACCCCACGCCCCAATAACATTTGGCTGGAATGTGTTTAAACATGCCTCACTGGGACAGCGTAGCGTATGGGAAAACAGGCTGTCTGAAGGCACACAATCCCACTGCCCTGCTTTTAAAAATATCACCAAAAGCAACAGTGGTAGGCTGTAAATACCATACAGAATGTTAGTGGCAGTTTAAGTACACCTTATTCTGCAAAAGATGACATTAAATCTACAGTGTGAATTATTTGTGACAAATAATATCTATAATCATATTGACATGAGAATAACGATCATTCCTTAGAATAAGTCAGTTACGGAAGAGGTGTACTTCCACAGAGTCCACCCTGTCTCTATAGTAGCTTAGAACACTCAGTCCAAACACTGACTCTCGTAAGGATCTTCACACACTGCTGGCCAAAAAAAAGGTCACCACCTGGGTTTAACTAAGGTGCGAGCCTCCCATTGGATAATTTCTGCATGGGTGATTATATTTCAGCTGGCAACAAGTGATACAAGGATAGTGGGGAACCATCATCTTCGAACAAAAAATGTGGTTGGAAAAAGTCTTGAATTATCATGACCGCTAATCATTTAAATGTGTGGTGAAATCAAATTGTAAAAAAAGCAACAGTAGAACTCAGGACTATGTTTAACAGTGAAAGTAAAAGCATTTCCTTTCATGTGCTGGTGAAGACTTTGCACAGTGTCCGACTCTCCCATCATCAATTCAAGATCTTGGCAAAAAATGAATGCAACTCTGGACGTAAGTAAATGTTGAGACATTGCAGAAGCTTATTGAATCAAGGCCACAGCAAATGTGTGCTGTAATCAAAGCTAAAGGCAGCCCAACAAAATATTATGCTCCCTAGAAAACTGAAACCTTTTTTTTCTGATTACGTAGCCCTCTTCAAAATTCATTTAAATAGACAGGGTGAGTCGGGGGATATTAAGTGTTTGTAAAGTCTGCAACTTCACTACTATCCCTCTAAATCTTACACACTCCGCCTTTAAAAAAATTCAAGCACGTCAGTAACCAGGTTTGACTGTTTTTTGTAGTTCTACTCTGCATATCCAGATTTTTTTTGGCTCATCTAGTTTGTGCATTGATCCAGGAGGTCATGTGAACCCCGCTGTTTCCCTTGCAATGGTCATTCTTGGTAAACTCCCTTTGAAGAAGTTCCCGGTGTATGTGGCAGCTCAATTCCTCGGGGCTTTTGCTGGAGCCTGTGCTGTATTTGGGTTGTATTATGGTGAGTGTAAACATAATAATAATAATAATAACATTTTAGTTTCATCATTACTGTAGAGACCTGTTTTTAAAAATTAACTACATGATATCAGGACTTTTATGCATTATGAGTGTCTGTTTTTTTGCCCACACAGATGCTTTGATGGACTTCACCAATGGAGAATTTGCTGTTACTGGTGCAAATGCTACAGCCAACATATTTGCATCATATCCTGCTAAACATCTGTCAGTCCTCAATGGATTTATTGATCAGGTAAAGCAATATGTGGTCTCAGCTACACTTGCTTTGATGCTTTGAATCAAAAATATGTACGTAAAAGCAGTCCATTTGAGAAGAATGTAACTTTAACCTCTGGTATCGAAGATGATACAACTGTAACCATTGTCAGTGAAGTGAATCTCAGTAGATGAAGTGAGTAGAGTACAAGATCATGTGAGCATTTAGTGCGGTCATCTTGTAAATATAAATCATAAATTAACATTTGGGTTGTCTACTGAGGTATGAATATTTCTGCTGTGATGCTAAGAATATCTATCATCTAGTCTGGATGTGTCTAGTGCAAGATATATAATATGTCAGCTTGTGTGTTTATCAGGGCGTTAAAGCTCCACTGATCTCAGAACATAGTATATTCACATTCATAATGGATGATCTTGATGAAATGATGCACAGTTTATTTTTCTAAACAGAAATTTGAAGTAATACTCACCAGGGTTTACTATCTAGTCACATAAACAAAGCAGCTAAACCATTAGGAACATAAACTCAGTTTATTTGTTGCATATTGTGGCTTTTTAATCACTACATAGGGATGCAGAATTGATTGAAATGAAGTTGTAATGTAATATCAGCCCGTGACAAAAGGCTGCAACTGAAAGGTCTGGATTTTGGAGGTGTTTGTGTTTTGTGTTGAAGTACAGTACAGAGAACAGCCTGAATTTAATGATTCCGACACGTGACACACTTATAAGTTCACTGTTTCCCTTCATATGTAGTCACAGAGTAATCACATGAATGAGTCAAAAGTGCATCCGTGGCTGCATCACAGTGACACGTAAAAATGTCTTTTTCACATAGTAACATTTCAAACTGTAATGGATGTTCTGGATGTTTACTTCCTTCATAAAATCATGGAAAACCTTCTGTGTTAGGTAATAAACTGAGTTGTCAGTCATTTTCCCCTGCATCACGGTGCAGAGAAGTTGACACTGTTTTGTGTCCCGTGACTTCTAGATTTTAAATTAGCAACAGTGAGAGTGAGTGTTTTACCTTGCTGACATGCTTTGACTGCAGATGTACTCAAAACATGTCAGCAAAGTAAAACACTCACTCTTACTAACTTATCAGGAAAAAAGAATTGCTAAATTAATATAAGAAAATGACTAAATTAACATAGTCTACTTCTAGATTTTGATTGATTAGCATGTGAGCAGTGACAGTCAATCACAGCTCTGTTCTAAAGACTGTGTTGAAACGACTTCAGCTCAGTGCAAAAAATGCCTCGTGCTGAGAGGGTGAGCCAAACCACCGCCAAAATTTAATCTGTTCCTTGTCCCATTTCATACCTTCCCTGAAAATTTCATCAAAATCCTTTATGTCTTCTTCTTTTCCTTTATGCTGTTCCCTTCAGGGGTCGCCACAGCAAATCATCTGCCTCCATCTCACCCTATCCTCTGCATCTTCTTCTCTCATA
>JAQQAE010018595.1:0-11157 GCA_029823295.1 Pseudamia nigra
GGTGTGAATGTGGACCGAACTAGTTGAGAATTGAAACATTGTAACAACTTGTGGGTCCAATCGAACCACTGTACTGGGCTAACAGGTGTGAAAGCACCCTTAGTTTCCTGTACCTGTTCTCCCAAATTAATTTTTTTATTTGTACGTCGTCCCTGCAGGAATTCTGTGTTGTCTTCTCTGTTTGTTTTCTTTGTTTCAGCTTCACATTCTTTAAAACAAACTGGCAGAACCAAGATAAGCCAAAGATTCAGGCACTGTGATCTGAAGTTTGCTGGTCGGATCTAAGGACCACTGGGAGACCAAGCAGAACAGAGGCCATAGATCTCAGTAATAGTGCATTTAAGGTGGTATAACAGTTCTGGTTCAGCAGAGCTCAGCCAGCAGTGGGGGTCATTGTGTCCATAGAGACCGTACATAAATGTGTCCAATAAGGTCTTTGTAGTTGGCTTAGCTCCAGCCTGAATATACACCATTTATACACAGACCGTGGCCTGTGTGTGCGAGTAGAACATGTGGATGTGAAGTGAGGGGAGGTGGGATGAAAGGGGGGTGCTTGATGTCTTTATTCTGCTGTCTCACTAGGGGGGGAATAAAGCAGGTGCTTACACGGCTCAGCACTTCCCTATGACTGTGCCAATGCCGGGAGCAACCACGCATCTAGTGTTAATCACCGTGTTCCCTGCCATTTCACTCACAAGCGCACATACACTCCCTCAGATATGCACACACAATGAAAAACACAGACTCACTTGGGGCACCCCAACTGCCTGCAGGGAACCAGGGGGCTAATCCGACAGTGATCTAGTGACTCCAGAGAGAAACCCCAGCACAGAGGAATGTCACTTAGTGGAAGTGGAGTGTGTATGTGTGCGAGACTGAAACGGCAGACACATTTCAGACTTTAAAACCGCTGACTGGGGAGGCTTTTCAAAGTAAAACTTAGATTCACTGCATTTAAAATGATTTTTGTCCATGAGGGGGTTTGAATGCATTAGGTTGGCTTTAGCTTTAACCATTTCAGTTTAATGAAAGATTTGAAAGCACATGTGAAACAACTAGAATTACTGCTTGCACTGTTGTATGAGTGTAATCCAGTCAAGCTGTTGTTTACCACTATGCGCATACAGAACATAGACTGTAAGGAGGGTGAACATAGGAACTGTCATGCCACCCTCTGATTTTTGAACGGGCATTTTAGAGTTTATATAATGGCAGTTGCTCTCATAGTTCTTTGGAGCCAGAACATGAGATCAAAAGTCAAAAGTCTACACCGTGACTGCATGCTTGTACTCATCTGTGATCAATCGGTCTGCACCGAAGCCCACCTCTCTCAACAGCGCTGGAGTCAGTGAAGCATGCCACACTTCAGTGCAGACTGGAGGACTTACATCAGTCATACGATCCATGGTTGTATTCTGTATTCTGGTTTATGGGACATAACTTTGGGGGGAAAAAATGCACTACAGCCAGTGGCATGAGCCATAGCATTTTTTGGTCCTGTTTGAATTATGCCATCATTTACCCATATGTTGGTCAACTTAAAGATATAGTATGTAACTTTTCTTCCTAAAATTACCCACATTAATGTACATGAAATTAATAATCTCTCTAAATCTTCACATCGGTCTCTCTGTCATTGAGTGCAGGTGGGTTTAACTGCCTCCGCCTGGAGTTTCTATTTTTTTCTTCTTTCAGTAAGATTTTTTTTTCTCTGTACAGTCCATTTATGCAGTGAGGAATACGCTTGTAGATCTAGCCAATCACAGCATCTTGTTTACTTCTCCAGCCAATCCAAGCATTGCACAGAAATGATCTGTTTTCGTTATATTTCTCTCTGGAACCGTCACACAGATTTTTGCAATGTTTGGGTGAATTTATGACAACTATAGAGTGTGCACACTTTGAAAAACACCAGAAAATCATCTTCCGTTTTCCATAATGTGTTCTAATGCTAGCTCTGTCATTAAGCCTCCCTCGCGCTGTTTGAGAATGGAGGGGGTGGGACAAATTTTTAATAGTGCTGTTTGTAAACAGACTAAGAGGACAGTTGCATTCTTTACCTTTAAAAGACAGTCTCACACATCACAGTTGCAGTTTGTCATAAAAATAGTGAAATATGGCGCGTTATACTGAACTCTTGTCTTGGCCGCAGCTTCAACTATTTTCACCTCACTCTTTGAGAATGAAGGTAAAAATCATTATGTCTGTTCATGTTATGCTACAGACACTCCTCAGCAGCTTGGAACAGCTTGTGAAGACACAACGTCAGATTACATGTGTGACTTTTAGGTTGTAGTCTTAAATAGGTATTTTCAGTCTTGTACATCCTCCATTTGATACACACTTAGACTTTATTCACCTTTAAATGTATTGTTTGTTGTGTTAGGTGGTGTGAATGTAATACTAGTTTTACTTAATTGTGTAAGTGTAATATTGGCTTTGGTTTTAATGTTAAATTGCATGATTTTGAGAAATGTGGTTTGTTACATTTATGTTTAGATGGTTTTATGAGATGTACGTAATATCAATATTGGGAGCAAGTGAATGCGTGAGTGAATGATTAGTTTAGTAGAGAGAGACTATACTATATATAGCTTCTGTATGGTCACAGATGTTTCAAATCCATGCTCCGACCAAGAATTGAGCACACGCATGGACACACTTTCCACAGGTTTGACAGCCACCTGTATTGTAAATCCCTTTTCCCTCAACTGATCTTATGAAATAACTATAATTTTGAAATATACATAATTTCTCACATATATTTTCATTTATTCATTTCAATCGAAGCTACCACATTATAATTCCTTTTCATCATTTCTACACAGAAACATTATGTCTTCAGAGGAGTCTGGAGTTTAATCATAAAACCTGACATCACAATAAAGTTTACCTTTGACCTTTAAGATATAGGATACTATTTTGGTTGTTCTGATTTTAATTATTTTAATTTAAAGGATCTTATGTCTTGTTACTTGCTTTTATTTGTGTATTGTATAATTCGTTTTTTTCTTGTTTTTTAGCACCATGTTGATTTTATTGAGTGTATTGACTTTAATCTTATTGTGATGAAGTTTTATGTATTTAACTTGTTTTATTCATGTTTTTATCTTCTGTCTTCAGTGAGCTGTGTATTTTATTTTTCTGTACAGCACTTTGGGACAGATGGTTATTTAAAGTGCTTTATAAATAAAGTTGGAATGGACTAGATAAAACATTATACTGTACCGACATCATATAATTCTGTTTCCATGAATCCAACAGAAATTACCACCAAGACAGAGAGATAGTGTTTTTAGCATCAGCAAAAAAGCAGCTTCAGGTGATGTAATGTGCTCATAGTTGTAGTTTCTACTGATGTGGTGCATTTTTTTTTTTTACATACACTCAACTTACATGATTACAGACAGGGAAAACTGTAATAACAGAAGGCACAAGGACAGCAAAAAGAGGGGGAAAAACAAAATCAAACAAAACAGAAATAGACAAAGATTATAGAGATGAATGAGCTATAAGAAAATAAGGAAACTGGCAAGAGAGAAAGGATGGCAAATAGACTGAAGCAGATAAATGGAGAGAGCTGAAGCAAGCAAACAGTTGGAATTCTCCAGGGAAGGATGTGTTCATCCCACACATATCGAGGGATGAAGCAGAACAAATGTTCCTAGGCCCACGAGTCACATAACAAAGATCGAACCGAGCCACAGTTCCATTGGATTCCTCTGAGCTTCTATTGTTAGAACATAAACTCCTCCTTACAGATATGTGTAGAAAACACATCTGTCTTATTTGGGCTAATGCGCAAAGGTTGTGGCAGAAATTGGGATGGTCTGCTGAGGATGACACCTTAGTCTGGATTTAGAGTAAAAAGAATTAACATTTGAGCTAGTGTAAATCTTTTCAAAAACATCTATGGATAGAAAATATTCAAGCAGTCAGCAGGAACTTTTTTGTATACCCAGTAAACTGACAGGTGTTTTCACTTATGGGCTGATTAGACGCCTGCTGAGGTGGAAGTTGGCCTGAGCTGTGCTGGGAATTTCAAGGTCATTGAAGCATGTATACAGTAGAAATATGTAGAGTTGTCTTAAAGAAACTGTACAGACACCAATAAAACATTCTGTACCAATGATTGTATGTACTGTATGTGACCAACACGTACTGTACCCATTATCCTTTATAAAATCTCCCTGTTGGATTAAGATTATGGTTTTATTTTATTTTTATACATGAACTAGGTTTGCCTGTTTAGTCTCAGTACCCTCTTTGTACACTCAATGGCAAGATGTACTCTTCTTCACTGATGGTTGATATGACACAATTACAGTATGTAGGTATAACTTTTATGATAATTCCTAACACATTTCATGTTCTCACGACATCAAACGAAAATGGTCAACCCAAGACAGTAAAAGTCATGTCTTATGCCCTTACATCAAATTATCCAGGTGTTGTAGCATCAGTAAAGATCCTCCGGGGACAAGATAGCAAAAAGGAGGCTTTGCCAAAAATGTTGGAGACGCAAGTTCCTGTACTGAGAAATCACTGCCTGTGTCCAGCTCACAACTGAGAGACAGACATGAAACTTTTCCAGAGGAGAAAATATTGGATTATGATTGTCGCTATACAAATACAATTGAAATTAATTGAATTTTACAGGAGACCTGCATGTTTATTTAAGCCATATACACACATAGCCGAATTTGGAAAAACGCATATTTTCTCACGGGTTTTTGCCTTCTATCCACATAAAAACTCCATTTTCTGTCACTGAAAACAGTTGTTTCTGAAAACTCCAGCCAAAGTGGAGTTTTAGGAAACCCTCATTTTTGTCCTTGTGTATAATGGAGTTTTAAGATCCCAGATGTCACAGTGTATTACAAAAACTCATCAACGTCATGTATGACCTTTGTTTATCGTTATGGATGCTGTAAAGGTGGTGCTCTTGTTTACAGGCTTGCAAACACTTTTTGCTTGTTTGTATTTACAAACACAGCTGTTTATTTATGTTAAACAGTAGAGTAGAAGGAGCGCTCCCTACAGGTTTGGCATGGTCATTATTGTATTTATGTATGTGAAGATGAAGATGAATGTGAATGAAGATGTGTAGGTGTGCAATATGATATTTGCATAAAAACCATTCTAACTGGGACCGAACAGGTCAATTGATAATCCTATGGACTCCCCCAAACATTATTATGATATTTTTCAGACCATAAGCCGCACCGGATTATAAGGCGCAACAAATGATCTATTTATGATCTTTTTCCATACACAAGGCGCACCAGATTATAAGGCACATTAAGCAACGCAAAAGTTAGATAAGTCAAACTCTATTCAACTCATTCACAATAACTCTCAACATTGTACAGTTGTAGCATAAAATACAAAACAATACACTCACTTTTTGGGTTCGTTCCTCTCCCGCGGGTCCATTGGGTTCTTCGTCTTTGGTGTCTGGGTTTGGTAGTTGGGTGGTTTCGGCCTTGGGCGGGTCCAGATGCCTCTCTTCATTGTCTGGGTCGGTCTCCTTGCTGATGCGTGGCTGTTCGGTGGTGGTTCCGGCTTTCCTGGGGGCTCGGACGGCACTTGGGACGGGCGCCTTCGTGGTCCATTGGTGGGTGGAGACGTGGCTTGCCCAGCGTTGCCTCCCTTTCTTAGTGAGTGTGTGTCCGCCTTCTGTTATCTGGCGCTCCCGCGCGGCTTGCGGTTTGGCTTTGGACGGCCTGTTGGTGCTGGTTTCTGGCGGTTGGAGTTCTTTGGTTGGTCCGTCTGGAGTGGTGGTGGGCTCCGGGTTGGCGCGGGTTGTCTTACTTCCTCCACTTCCATGCCATTGATTTGTTGGTGTTGGGTTCTCTCGCGGCTGCTCTGTTCCCGTGTTTTGTTGCATGGCTGGTGGGTTTGGAGTCCACTTCGTGGCTGTGTCTCTGTGTTGCTTCGTACTGGGATTACCTCTCTAGTGTCACAGCTCTTGTCACTCTCGGAGTGATACATACGACATAGTACGTATCACTCCACAAGGCTCCTGATTACTGTAATGCTCCTACAAGCGGTGCAGTTTTGTAACTTACCGAAGTCGTACTAAAACATTTTGGCATATTTTTTTAGCGCTAACCACATAAAATTGGTTTGAGGTCAGTAAGGACAACAAGAAATAATCCATGCATAAGGCACACCGCATTTTAAGGTGCACTGTCTATTTTTGAGAAAATTAAAGGATTTTTAGTGCTCCTTGTTTTCCAGAAAATACGGTAATTTTTCCATTTGATAAACTGATGTCATCATATTGCTCTGTTTGGTACCGTGTGACTCATATAAGGCCAGTGATATAACCATCTAAACCTGCTGCCTCATTCGGGTACTTTGTTTTGTTGCTTGAAATCTGAAATAGCATTAAAACATCTGTGACGCAACAGGCTACTCATTCTGTTAGAAGGGGCTTTCAGGAGTTTCAAGGGCACTTTAGGGCTTCAGTTCCCAGTGGGAAAGGGTTGAATAACAGCAAAAAATAAATGCAGCAAATACGTAAATGGATGCTGATTAATATTGGGCCTATCTTAGGTGGTAAAACCAGTGAGAAAGAGAAACTATCACTTTTAAAGCGCTATATGATTATAATGAGTATAAATGTTTCCCTCAACTACTCCTCATCCACATCACATCTGGACAATCAGATACCAATTTTGACTCATTTAGAGGGTTAGAATGTGGATAAAGTTACATGTTGACTTCTCCCACAAAAATGAATGGAGGAGTGGCAGCAGCAATGTCCAAGAGACTCACCATAGGACTGTCTTGAGGTGTTTCTCAAATCCCAGTTTCTTGCCTCATTGGCTGCTCAACTTCTTGTTTTATTTTGACCTAGACATTGATCTCGCTGCATCACCTTGAAGAATGTCTTAAGGCCTTAAGATAACACAACAAGGAGTAAGGATCAAGGGAAGGAGGCTTCATCCAGAGCTATAACTAGATACCCAGGTGCATCCTTTATATGAGTGCTTTCAGCAAATGGCCCTTGACATGTAAAAGGAGGTGTGAGTTCAAATATAAACTTTTTTTTCATTCTGAAGCTGTGTAAGGTATTTAAAATAAATGATCAGATGTGCATTAAATTTAAAATGTCCACCTTCTGACACAGTTTGCCACGCTGTGTGTTAGGACAGGTTTTAATCATACATTTCAATGCATAGAGATTATAAAATACAGTATTATATTATAGATAAATAACAGACAGATAATGCAGCTGTTTCAAACAAGGTTACAGCTGATGCAGCTGAAGAAACAAGGTTCATCATATTGAACCGAGTTTAACATGACAACCCCAAGGAAAGGACGTCTCATTTTCTTAAAAGCCTGTTTGCTTGACTCCTGTCTTCTCTAGTCTCATCCTTCACTCCTGCACTTGTCAACACTTACAGTAGCAATGATAAGGTTCACAGGTATCATCATGATCAGCTCTGAACACCTGTATGAACTTACAGTAACTGCTTTAGCACCAAAGCAGATACTGGATCCATCTGTGTGATATGGAGCTTGGACGTATAAAAGAGAGTTTCAGTCCCATATTCTATAAAGAAGCATCCCTATGTTATATTCTCTCTGTTGGTTCATCACCACAGGAGGCCAGTTCTCACAGATCTTAGAGAATCTGTCCTTAATACTTCAATGCACTTCTCGTCTGAGCCTCTTGCACCACCAGTTCTTTGTTCTGAAAGTGATGGAAACATATCAGGACAGGCTGAGGTCTATTACCAGAGCCAGCCAGATTGTGGTGAGCTCTAAAGCACAAGAAAATACTTCTTCACCAAGAGCCTCTAACAATTGTTACGGAAAAAAAACTTAGTTTGTTGCAAACCCTCTAGCCCCTTTGGGATGCCCATCAGCTGGATGTTAAACGTCCTGCTCATTCCCTCCAGGTCATTTAGCTTAGCCTTTAGATTCTGGTTATTGGCTAGAGCCACAGGTTGCTTCCATTTTCTCCAGATGTTGATGAAATATATCTGTGCTCTTGTCCAAAAACATTAGTCTATTATGGTAGTGCACCAGTCTTACATAGTCTTTTATTTGATACAATGGGGATGGACAGGAAAGATGGGAGAAGAATGAGAGGAATGACATATAGCAAAGGGCAATAGGCTGGATTTGAAACCGGGCTGCAGCAATTAGGCCTGAGCCATGTCGGTGTGCACTACCAGGTGAGCTGCCAAGGTACCTAGCTTGTCCTTTAATTTGTCACTTAATTCTTTGGGCAGCATTTTAATCTCGGAGAGCATAGCTGTCTTAGGCTGGATCAGCAAAAACACCCCTTAGCTTCTGTTTTGTCATTCAGCTTAGTGATTTTGGGAGACATCGTCAACGGTTAGGAAAAAATAGGTACCCTATAGGTGTCCAGATATCTCAAGTAACAGCCCAAAGTTATGAGTTAGTTAACTGCCACTGCAATATAATAATAATTAGTGTGAATGCTAGAGATTGACATATTCACCAGAACTGAAAGCCATCAACTCCTGCACTTGTATGTATATCTGGTGAAAAGGAAGTCAAAGCAGGAGTTTCAGCTGTAGATTAGCATGCTCTATTCTCCATATTTTTGCCTCAACCTGTCTAAAACTCAGGATTTCCTTTTTGAAAGTAAAATTTACTTTGTGACATTGACATGCCTTAAGAAGCTTTTTAGTATATGTCGGGTTTTGTAGCTTCAGTGATACATTAAATGTATCTCCAATGATGTGCTTGGTGGTCACGTGATTATTTGTACACTACATTAATACTCACATACAATACACTCGATACTGCTTTCAAAAACAGCATCTACTACCTTACAGTATATAGTATTCAGTATGTTCTGGGGAAAACAACCAGTGAGTAAACTTCAACAATAATCCTCTAACTGCCACCCCCTCCATAACAGAGTTCAACTAATATTAAGGTCCCTACTTAAACCTGGGTGACAAACCTGTCACTCATCAGTGTCTTTTTTTCTTTCCATGCCGTCTCCTTGTTTGTATTGTCAGTTAAAGACCCAACTCCCACACAAACATCTTCTCATTTCCTGACATTTTTCTGACAATTGCAGTCTCGTACCAATGATGATTTAACTGTCATTGCTCTCTTCTTTGCTTTCTTACACATCTATATGGATTTTAGTGACAGTTAATTCCCATTCAGTGTGACTCCCCCATCTTCAGCATTAAAAACAAGAAAAGTCTGAGCTGCTTTTGCCACAGGAGAGCTTTGTTTGTTGTAAACTACACAATCTCAGTAGAAAACAGAAAAACTCATTAAAAAACTGCATTTCTTTAAATTTCTAATAAACAAAACTAGGTGGAGCATTAAAGGAATGGTTGACTCTTTGCATGTAAAATATCTGAATGCATGATAAGTTGGATTTAGGATATTTTCCATCCACACATTCTCTACAAGTACAATACAGGGTGTGGAATTAATTTTCTAGGCCAGACAACAAATAATACATGTCAGGAAAAATGTATCATGCAGCGTGGAGGGGAACAGGAGAAGTGGTTGGACCACTAAATGGCTACACGGAGCAGCTGTGAATACAGGCTGTTGAAAGCGGTGCCACAGGTGTGAGGGAAATGTGAGCACATTGAGGGCACCTGGTGGGCAGGTGACGAATGACTGGGACGGAAAAACAGAGGCAGGTGCACGATCATGCTTAAAGCTGCCCCATACTCAAAGATAATTAGAGGGAATCTGGGCATGATTCATCCTTTGTGACAATTCGGGGTATTCTCTGATTCGGGCTGGTTGGGGCCCGATTATTGGCCCAGAATATGAGGTAGTGTGCAGGCATCAAAAATTGAATAGCTCCTGAATAGCTCTTACATGGCTGGCCAAAGTAAAATAATTCTGGCATATCTCAAGTAAGTTTATTTTGTCTTCATTAACTTTACATTGTTTCTTCTTCTTTTGTTCAGACAAATATGCAAAGCTGTTTTCATACTTTTGACATGTTTCGACTGTCCACTGTAATCTTCCTCAGAAAAAATCTGACATTCTGTGACGTGTCACCAGGGCCATCGTATGGGGGGACTAAAGTCATGGTGATTCTAAGTGCCTGTGACTGACAGGGGCCAAAAAAAAAAATAGTTGTTCATTTTTTTACAAAAATGATCAACCTATCACTATAAGTCTGCTGCAGGAGATAGACTGCAGGATGTTTCCATTAAAGGTAAAGTTGGGGTTCTAAGCTAGAAAAGAGAGAAAAGGGAAACAGAACAAAGAAAGGAAAGGAAAACAGTCTGTGACACTTTTTTTTTAAACCAAAAAAGGTAGATCTTGTCCATGTTGGAAATTGAACTAATGGCCACGTGAAATAAACTGCTGGACTTCCCCATTATTAGTTAGCTTACTTCATTCCTAACTGAAAATGCTCTGAATTTCTATGTTATTTTATGCAACATTTCATCAGTGCAGGTAGACCCATTGTACATACTAAGTAATTTTTCTCTGGACCTGCTGGCCTGGTACCAGGCTAAACAGAGGCTCAGGCTCATCTGTCCCCCTCCCTGACACTAAACCAGCCCAACTTATGTCTGAAGAAGGAGGTAAGCGCCTTTCTAGCGTATGGCACTCAAAGCGCTTTACACTGCTTTCCATTCCCCCACTCACACACACATTCATACACCAGTGACACTCACTGGGAGCAATGTGGGGTTCAATGTCTTGCTCAAGGAACCGCTAACCCTTCGGTTCCTGGACAACCCGCTCTACCCACTGAGCTGCAGCCAGTGACTTCTTTTATGTCAAAAACGCGTGATAGCAGGAGGCCCTTTTGGGTAATGTATTTTTATTCTGGACTGACGGTCGTCTCCGCTCGCAGTAACCTCAGAATTCAATGTTTTTTATATTTTAATTTAGGGATGTTTTATTTTATAATAATATATCATTATTATGCTCCACATAATGATTTAAACATAATGTGGACAGATAATCTTGGATCATGATTGCCACTATACAAATACAATTGAGTTGAAAAAATACACAACATCAACCTACATTCTTTATAGCGGGGGTCGGCAACCCGCGGCTCGAGCGCCGCATGTGGCTCTTTAGCGCTCCCCTAGTGGCTCCGTGGAGCTTTTTCAAAAATGTTTGAAAATGGAAAAAGATGGGAGAGTGAAATATATTTTTTGT
>JAQQAE010018596.1:0-11157 GCA_029823295.1 Pseudamia nigra
GGGGGGGAGAGAAAGGAGAAGAGACGGGGAGGGGATAGATAGAGGGTTGAGGTGAGTGTGACCCGAGGAGATGAGGGAGGCAAAGAGAACGAGGCAGAGGATGGACAAAGGATGTGGAGGAGAGAGTAGAGGATGGAGGAAGGAAGGAAAGGAGGTAGATCTGAGTGAAGCTTCGTTGAAAAACTACCACTAACCCCTGACCTTCTGACATACAAAGGCAGATCTGAAAGGACTGGACATATCTAAGGAGCAAACCAGTCTTCTGTTCAATAAAATTATTTATTTAGCATGCCCTAAAAATCTCATCTGTCCTGTTTAAACCTTTACACTTATCAGAGATCGACACATACCTGAGCAGCACATACAAATTCATTTAGGAGTGATACAACTGTAAATTTTATGATCCAAGCCCATACTACTAGAACCCGTCACTTGATGAGTTCAGAGTTTATGAAAATCCTCAGAGGCATTCATTTCATCCCATTCTGAAATGCCAAAGGGGTTCAATGACTGACGAGGTAATTCCTCTATTACTGTATTATTTTGCCCAGCAAATGAGGCAAAAGAGACGGAATCTCCAACTGAAGAACCTATTTTTTAACAGGGCTACACAAAATAACATATCGTCAGCTATATCAGATGTGTAAAGTCGAACTCAAATCTAGATTTCGACAGATCGAGAATTGTTTGTAGGATGTGAATATTTACACCAATCACTGGAAAATCCTCCATTACTGTACCTTTACAGTAACATAGACAAACTAAAACCAACCAATTTTTGATTGCCTCAAGGAAAAGCACTTCAGGTGATAATCATCATGTCTGATTACAAATATAAAATTATAAATGCAGCTCTGGCTGAAAATTGTGGAGACGTGCAAGTGAGTGCACAAACAAGTGTGTGAGTATGTGTGGTCGGTGTGTGAGAGCCATGCTCTGCAGGAAGCTCCTATGAAGCTCAGCATTCTCCTGACGGCATCGAAGCATGAAGCAGCCCCAGAAGGAAAATAAGCACCCAGCAGATTCCCAAAATGGCAAAAGCCGTCACAGCCTGAAGTCATTGCACCAGCGTTAGTTGTGTGTAATTGGCCTGATTAGTCTTTCCATTAACAGTTATTCTCTTATGGGTGGGCTTTGTTAGAGCGCCAGCAGATCACAAGCACCTGTGCAGGGCAGGAAGTGGAAAAGGTCTGACTCACCTCTGCAGTAGCTCCTCCTCCACAGATTTGAGAAGACTCCTGTTTGTCAGAAAACACAGAGTTGACTGAAAAGGACTCCAATATATGTACACTGCACGTCAAAAGTTTGGACACACCTTCTCCTTCAGTATTTTTTCTTTATTTTTTATATCAAACATTAATACTCTGTTGAAGAGGATACGATTACTAGAATTACTAGCCTCATAAAGCAGGCAGTCCACATGAGAGCCACTTTCATCATAGCACTTGATGACTGTTGTGACTGCACTTAAGAGCACATTCAAAGTTCTTGAGATTTCTTGGACTGACTGGCTTTTATGTCTGAGGTTGCATCACACCAGGACAGATTTGGTTCGATTGGGCACGGAATGCTGAGAAATGTTGAACCTTCTTTTGGTTGAATCCACTTTCACACTGTGCTTAATTCAAGTAAACCAAACTGCCTGCACAACTCACAGTTACAATAAATGCCTGTTTGGGGTGATATTGGCCAAAACATCCAAACAAACATGAGGAAGAAGAAAACCCTCTGGCTTATTCATGACAAATAAAGAATGAAGCAACACCTGATTTATGCAGTCTTGGGATGTCTGTTTTTACTTTGGTGTTCAATCCTAAAATGTTTTTTTACAAAAATCTGCCCAGAATGAGCAGCAGACAAGGCAGCGAACTATCAAAGTGTTACCATGTTTACACAGATGCTGAGCGAGGTATTGCAAGGATTTAAAAGTCTAAGATCACATATATGTCCCTACTTAAATCATACATAAGACAGAATTAATCATGTTCCTCATAAATAAATGCACTGTGCTCTATGTCACTTGCTTCCTCTCTTTGGCCCGCTGGATTTGCACTCATGCTGTAAGCAAACTGCAGCAGGGTTCACTTGCAAGCAAACCAAGACCCCCAGTTTACAAGCGGCCCACAGTTCGCTTGTTTGGTCCTCACCAGAGTGCAAATGAGCGTTCACACCCCTTCAAAAAAAACTATGCTATCTGTGGAAGCGGACCAGGGTTCATTTAAAGCAGACCGACAGCAAGAGTGTGAATGTATCCTTAAGGTAATGATGGACAATTTTCTCGTTAACAGGTGTTCCTTGCTGCAACATGGATTAGTACAGTAGTTGAAGTAGCACTAATATTGTTCCAGGAGGCTAAATCATGAATCTGATGAGAATACCATGTGTATGCAAGGTGGTCATCAACGCTAAATGTGGCTGCTTTGGATAATCTAAAGTATTCCTTTCGCAGTTTAGATGTCTTCAGTATTAATGTACAATCCTGAAAATAATAAATAAAAAAACAATGAAGGACAAGGTGTGCAAGATTTTCACCGGTAGCATATGAACTGAAATCACAAACCCACATGTAGGAGAAAGCAACACGCAGGACTTCCTTTACCTGAGATTCACCAAAAGATAACTAGGGTGTTTGCAGTTTTCATTAACAGAACAACAGGGAATTTCTAGAGAATTTTACAATTTCTAGAGAAATCAATGAGGAAAAGAGAGAAAATGGTAAGAGATTAAGAGCATAGAATGTAAAGGAGAGACTTACTTGTTGTTGCCTCCCAGTAGACTTGGTGAATCATGACCATAGTCCAACTGCAAGTCCTGGAAAGAAGACAAATTACATTACTACTGAAACATAATACTGTAGAAATGGTTCATTGAGAAGGTGAAATATGTTGAGTTGCTTATGGATAAAACAGGCGTGAGAATCTGGGCCAGCAGCCACAATAAACTCAACAGAAATATAACTTCATCTGACACTCTGTTGACTTAGAAAATTACTCCAGGGGCTGCTGTTATCAGAGTTGTAACATCCTGCTAAAAATAACAAAACAGCAGCTTCATCAAAAATATAATTCATTGCCACTATATAGTGTATAGACAAAAAAGTGGCCTAAAATGCATACATTGCTTTGATGGAGTGGATTAAGAGATTACAAAAACACTGATCCAATTGAGTCTATGACTAGGTTCACACTGCAGTGGCCCAAAATCTGGGGCTTTTTGCCTGTATGTGGCCCAGGTCTGTCCTTTTCCTGGCAATGTGTATGACTCAAATCATACGGAATCTGATTATTTTAAATCTGATTTGGCCCACTTCCATACGTGGTCTCAAATCAGATACAGCTGTGGCGTTTTGTAATGAGTCTGAACTGTCAGATCAGGATTGATGCAACTATCACGTCATTCTCTGCCGACACTCGTCACAATTCTGTGCTGACAAAGATCACAAACATAGAAGACTTGCAGTTTATGAGCTAGTGATCACAGAAGGTTGAATATGTTAATATCTTACTTTATCCAAGTCAATAATTCATTATTAATAATTTGGCTCTTTTTCTCCTGTTCCTTCTCAACATCAGCTAACATCAGCTGCAAAAATTGCTACCTTCCATTACACATGAACTTAAACATTAAACTTAAATGCTAACTTCAGTGGCATCCATGTATTCTGGTTGATATGTGATGCGTTTACTGTGCTTTTGAGCATCTGGGTCAGTTCAGAACCTCAACAATTCACACTAGAATCTAATATACAGTGCTGTGAAAACGATATTTCCCCCGATTTCTTACTTTTTTGTAAATTTGTCACACTTAAATGTTTCAGATCAAACAAATTTAAATAATAAATTTAAGTTAACACAAAATACAGTTTTTAAATGAAGGCTTTTATTTTTAAGGGTTAGGGGAAAAAAAATCCAAACCTCTATGGCCCTGTGTGCAAAAGTGTTTGCCCCCTAAACCTAATAACTGGTTGGGCCACCCTTAGCAGCAACAACTGCACTTGCAATAAGCAAGCACTTTTTTTTTTTTTCTTTTTTTAAACACAGGGTCATGTAGGTTTGGATTTTCCCCCCCTTAAAGATAAAAACCATTTCAAAACTGCATTTTGTGTTTGTGTTTCCTTCAACTTTTTATTTAAATTTGTTTTATGATCTGAAACATTCAAGTGTGACAAATATACAAAAAAGTAAGAACTAAGGAGGATGCAAACACTTTTTCACAGCACCGTATGCCACATATATAGCAGTGTGGACGAAGCCTGTAATTATCAGGCGGTACATCTGAATCCTAAACACACTTACAGTGTACTTCAATAGGTGCTGAAAGGCATATTCTTTTGCTCCTTATTGTTTTGTTGCAATAAGGTGCTGTTTATTGAACTGCTTTGTGGTCTGCCATTTAAAGCCACAATAACATTATAGTATAATGAAATACAAAATATAGCACACATGCAGGCATGAAAAAGCATAAACACATCAGAAAAGGGCGTTACAGCTTTGGCAAACTATGCCTAAAAGGTGAGGAAATACAAAGCAAGTAACAGTACAACAGAAAGAGAGAGACATTTTGCAGAGAGAAATATTGGAGATAATTTAAACAGACAAGAACAGTCATGGGAAACTTTAAGGTGGGTGTATGTTTATAAATCAGTATGTGCACATGTACTGCGAAGCTACCAGCCTCACAGTTCTGTTAAAAGATTTTGACCTTTGACTCTCCTGTGTGTATATGGTCATGTGTGACTTTATGTAAAAACAAGACACCACAATATCACCAGAGACTCATCACCATGACATCTACAACACCAGTTAGTGATGCAAAAGCCAAAGCTGGAAAAAATACACAAAATGAACAGAGATGGAAAGACCAGAACATATACTAAGAGAACTGCAAATGTGAACAAAATGAACACTGGGCACCAAGCAGCCAGTTCTGGAAAATGTGAAAAAAATGAAAGATAGGGACCAGAAAGCAAGAGCGACAAAGAGACAAGAAAGGAGTGATGTAATGAGAAAAAGCCCTCATTTAAGTGGACAGAAGGAAAGGCAGAGATAGAGAGGGAGAGAAAGAGTACTACCAGATTAGATCTCGCGGTATAGTAGAGTTCCTCGACACAGTCCAGATAGGGCTCAGAATCACACTGGTCAGCAAGACAGAGCGAGAGAGACCTCAGTTAATACATTACCCTGGATGCATGGAGATAGTGGGGGGAGGAATAAGAACAAGACAGCACAAGAGGCTGATGGATGAAAAAAAGATTAAATCCAAAAAATGGGCTTTGGCAGTCC
The DNA here is from genome assembly GCA_029823295.1 of Pseudamia nigra. Classification (NCBI taxonomy): domain Eukaryota; kingdom Metazoa; phylum Chordata; class Actinopteri; order Kurtiformes; family Apogonidae; genus Pseudamia; species Pseudamia nigra. Next base: position 5,283 of record JAQQAE010018596.1, read on the forward strand.
ATGGGTCAGCATAACAGAGGGTTATGACATGATACTGGGATAAAAATCCAAGGGGAAAGGATGATGTATGGTGGGATTCATGAAGAAACCGGTGTGGAAAGAGGTTAAATACAGACAACATCCATTATATTAAGATTTCAAATATTACTAACCATGGTGATAATTTTGCACAGCTTATCTGGCAAGGTGAGCCAGCTGAAGTTCATTAATCTTCTTTTACACTATAATTTAACCATTTCTTTAAAAAGTCGCCAATGCCCCAAACCTCACTTTTTTTAAAACTTACAAACCTACATTTTTTTTTTAAACGGAGATATCTTAACATTTTAGTATGAGGTATTTAAAGATGCTGTCTACGATATTGGCAACGAGCTAGTAGGTCACATTTATAGCGGTCCGCTATATGTTTGGATAGGTGACATGCTGGTGAACACAGCTTATAACCTCATGCACTCACTCACAGAGATGAAAACAGCCACTAGCATCTGTAGCTTATCTGACCACAGTATGACTGAGAAGATACAGTCTGTATTTCAGATTCCTTCAACATCTGGTACAAGTCAGAAAGGAACAGACATACTAGCTTGACAACTGTGAGGCTGTAAGCAATGCTGACTGGCAAGTCACCTGTTTAATCATTTATATCCGTCTGCCACAAACACTCTAAATACTGCATTATAAATACAGTAGTGCCCCGGGTAACGAACACTTCCGCCAACAAAAATTCAGGTAACAAAAAAATTCGGCCAAAATTGTGTCCCAGCTAACGAAAGTTTCAGGTTACGAATTTCATAACCAGAACTTTTTGGGTTATGAATCTTTCCACCTATTGTTTCACCTAATTTTTTCACTTTTTTACATCTAAAATACTGCTTCATTTTGTGATTTTTAATCATGGAACCTAACAAAAATGGCTGTGTCCGTCTCATCCTCCTCTGCTAAGTGTCTTTATAAATCAAATGTGCATGTAGGGGTGTGTAATACATACTTTATATGGGAGTTTTCGTGGGTTTTACATGTATTCCTATGGAAAAACTTGCTTCAGCTAATGAATGATTCACCCAATGAACGTGACGCTGGAACGATTAAATTCGTTAGCTGGGCACCACTGTACTGTACTCACTGTGCCCTCTACTGGTTGAAATCTGGAAACTGCAACTCAGTTTTCCTATTGCCTGATTTGGTTTTAAGTGTCATAAAAAGGCATAAGTCAACCCCTTCTGGTGTTCCCCATATGAATTTACTTTGGAAAAAAATGTCAGTGGTAGTATGTATCAATAGATAGATAAAGTTTTTATCCCACATGAATCATGGCAACAATCATTTTTAATAAATTATAAAGACTAAAAACCTAAAGGTTATGTTATTGCGAACTGAAATGTCAGCTCTATTGGTGTTGGTGATATATTATCAAAGATGAGAGATGAAGTCCTTTGAATTAGGGTTGGAGGATATAATGAATATACTCCATGTATCGTGGCGGACTGAGCACAATGTAAAAAATGATTGCATGCATAAGAGTGAGTTTACTTAGTTTTACTGTCTTAAAAATATATGCATGTATATCACAACATATATCGTATATTGTGGTATTGAATAAATACATCATGATATAATTTTTTCCCCATATTGCCCGGCCCTAGTCATCCTAACACTAAATGATACTTGACTATCTTTCCTTCTTGCTCACCACTGAGTGTACATTTAAGAAAGTTAAGGTCCTGTGCAGCACAAAGGAAGAGAGTCTCTATAAAAGGAGTCTCAAACTCACACCATGGAGGGCCAAGGCAGGTTTTCTATCTAACCAGTCACTAGAGCAGGTGATTTCACTGATCAGCAATCAGGGGGAGGAGCTAATCAGTAAAATCTGCTGGTCGGAGACTGGTTGGAAAGAAAACTTTCAGGGTGTCAGCCCTCCGTCGCATGAGTTTGAGACCCCTGCTCTATAACATAGCTGCTTTCATTACCAACCAAACCCTGGTTTTAGAACCATTATTATTTGACTCTGTACACTATGGAGATGAGGAGACCAGACACAGAGGATGGTATGGAGAATGGTGAGTAGACAGTTTCTATGCTAGAAAAGAAAAGTTTAGTAAAATTTGTCTTTGAAGTATATACCAGGTTAGTTAGCAGTTAGTAAATCTCGACAACTTAAGTTACTTAGCTTTCAAAATGTCACATAGCCTACTACACTATATTTCTAAGGAAATGGAGTGGGGTAGGATGACACTTCATTACTATACTTGTCTGACAGTTGCAATTGCTAGGTACTTTTCAAATTAAATTTTTTACATTCAAATAATGAAACATTTAATCACTGTAAAATGGTGTATGCCTAGTTCATATCCAAGCTAGTGCCAAAGCTAGCTCCTCATTCGCTACTGTGTGTTTTTGATTGTTTTGTGGATCTCATCCCCCTGTCACAGCCCTGCCAAATTCACTCAGCTTCCCTTATATCACTGTGAGTGTTGTCTTTTTGTTTATTACATAAACAATTAAAAACAAGCAAGAGTCTATTCTGTATTTCAGAAAGTCAACGCAGTTGCAGTCTTTTTTTCACTCTGGTGAAAAGGCACACTGTGTTGCATGCTGCAAAGTATTTTAGAATTTTTAAAGGCCTTTGGATACTTTGGCAATGCCTGCATGGTAATAACTTATTGATGTTGCACACAGTATCTAAAAAACTTGATCCTGAGGAGCTTGGAAACACACTGGTCAGCAAGAGACACTGTGTTTACCACTTTCAGAGTGGGAGTGGGGATGTAAAGACAAAAGGATGAAGGTCAGAGGATGTTGTCAAGAGTCAAACTGCTTCATTATGCCCAACTGAGAATTTGATTGGTTGTAAGCCCAGATTTTTCCCAGGTGACCCTGAGGGAAGAAGGAATGAGGAGGAAAACAAAGGGGAAAGAACTGGAAAAGTGCAAAAGAGTGTTTGATGAAAAGCCAGAGTGGCTGAAAGAAGAGTGAGGGCAAGACCTGAATAAGACAGTGACTGCGCGTCAACACTGCACCACCCCATTTGTCCCTTATCATCCACCTCTTTCATCCAAAATTAAGCAACAAAAATTGAGCTTCTGTCTCAGAAATAGAGACTAAGGTTCAATAAATGTGTATTTTAAAGGCTGATAATTTGTCTTTGGAACCATCTACAAAATAATCGCTACTTTAAATAAAAATTCAGCACACTAAATTGGAAAAGCACATCAAATTCTATCTTGCCTGTTGACAGGGATGCAGCAAAAATATTTATTTGCTTGATCTTTCAATAAAATAAGGTATGAAACTACACATTTTAGCCTTTTATCAATGCCGCTTCTGACTCGCCATCTTGTTAGACTACCGAATTTGAACCTGCACACCTGTGTTCTCGGTTGAAAAAGTGTTAAGCCTACTGTTGTTATGAAAGGTAGAACTTACAGTTTTCTCATCCAACTCTATTACTGCCTTGCTATTGGCTGTAGTAATGTTCAAGTCAAAATCACTGTTTGCAATTATAATGACCACAGGGGCTGAAGTGGAATTGTATACAGGTAGTGGAAAAGCATAACTAAGAAAGGCTGAATAAACAGTGGCAGTAGAAAGGGGCATGTTATTACAGTACATCTTTGTAGGTAAAGTAGCACTATGCTGCATCTGACTGCTGCTTTGCTTTTGTGTCATATTTTGCTGGCTGTTTAAGTCTGCTCTACCAACTCTAATGAGACCTGTTCTATGTAGGCGCCTAGAATACCTCCAGACTGACGCATCTGAGGAACATTCAGGCCAGACACGCCTTGATTTGCTTCTTCTACTCACTGCTGAATAATATTTTTCCTGCCATCAAAATGTGACTGAGCTACATAAAAAAGACAAAAAAATTACACCTCACATAATTTATGACGACTGTGAACAGTGTGGATGGGCCTGATGTTGTTGTGATAAGATAAGTATCGGTCATGCTGATACCAGTGAAGTGACAAACAAATGCCAAACACAGTGTAAACACACATTACAACAACTAACTCACTGGTTCATGGTGGGGCTCTGTCTCTTTTCTTAAGGGAGGATCAAATTTCACTTGGCCAACTGGAACAGACAGATGCAGAGAAAAAGGCATTTAACAATGCAGTAGATAAATACAGTACAGAGAATGAAAGAGTTGACACGCTGGAATCACTGTACAATTTTAGTAACATCATGTGTGTGTTTGACTATAATCAAATTAATCTGTTAATGTTGACTTTGGGCAGAAACTCACAGTTAATCTCTGACAGTGTCTTTCCTTCTCTGGTGCTCCGACTGGTGGACCGAATACGATGAGGAACAGAGACTGGAGACTATGAGGCAAGAAAAAGACAAAAACACACACAGTCAAAAAAAAGTAGCTTAAAGGATATACTGTACACATTGTGGTATTTCAGTGGTGCTTGAGAAGATTACAATAGGTTTAATAAAATCTAATCCACTCTGCTATTTCCTGTGGGTGTGATTTGATGACACAGCAAAACAGGCACAAACTGCAACCAGACGAATGGCACATAGAAACAGTCAATGGAAAAAAAACCTGCTCTGGCAATGGAAAAGTGAGTGCCTTTAGTGCATTTTAAACAAACATACAGTACCGAGAATGCAAATAGATGCTGGAATAACTAGTGTAATTAACTACAGATTACAGTAAAACAGGTCAACTGTTAAATGTTGGCTGTCAAAGTTAAATTTCTCCACTTCTAAAACATAAAACAAGTTCTGTGTTGTGTAACACAATTGCCAAATATCTGAAAACTCTATGAGTTGATGTGTGTACTATTAACCTCATCTTCCATCCACTTATGTACACTTGTATTTCAGTCAAAACCTTCAACACCGCAGCCTCAAACCATGCTGACAACACTATTCTATGAAAGACACACCAAGATCAGTCACAGCACAAAAAAGTACACCATAAAGGTATAATAAATTACTAAATATTGTTAGTAATTATAATGGCAAAAGTACATAAAGATGGCCTCCACAATCCTAACAGCATTGTTAGGATTGTGATAGCAAGTCAGGCCATCTTTAGGAACTGAGCCATTTTGTATTCATTTATTTATTAGCCACAGAACTGAAATCTATCTTCGGTGACCTGCTGCAGTGGGACGAAGGGAGTCAAAGGATGCTTCAATCAATAAAGACAAGTCTGATGTGTATGACTTAACTACGGAGGGTGTCTCCAGGTATCTGACGCATATTGGTGTGCTCTTAAGTTTACATATCCAGAATTCGTGATTTTTTTTTTGGCCATTTTCAGAAAATATGACAAATAATACAAAAACTTTTCTTTCACTCATGGTTAGATCAGAAGTGTCAAACTCGTGCCAGGGAGGCCGAGACCCTGCAGGTTTTCTGTCTAACCAGTCACTAAAGCAGGTGATTTCACATTCCTTCCAATTCAGGGGAGGAGCTGATCAGTGAAATCACCTGCTTTAGTGACTGGTTGGACAGAAAACCTGCAGGGTCTCGGCCTCCATGGCACGAGTTTGCCACATGTGGATTAGATAAAGCCATTTATTGTCAAACAATTGTTTGCTCTTTTTAAATCATAATAACAACAGAAACTACCCAAATGACCCTGATCAAAAGTTTACATACCCCTAGTTCTTAATACTGTGCATTGCCCCCTTTAACATCAATGGCAGTCTTTTGTGATAGTTGTGGGTGAAGCACTGTATTTTCTCAGATGGTAAAGTTGCCCATTGTTCTTGGGAAAAATTCTACAGTTCCTATAAATCCTTATGCTGTCTCGCATGAACTATACATTTCAATCAATCAAGCTTTATTTGTATAGCGCCAATCATAATTGCCGATTATCTCTAGGCGCTTCACAATTCAAGGCCGAAATCTCATCAAT
>JAQQAE010018597.1:0-11156 GCA_029823295.1 Pseudamia nigra
CAAACCTCTCTTATCTTTTTAAATGGGTGAACTTGCACATTTTTACATTGCCCAATACTTATTGTCCCCACTGTATGTGCGCTGATGCATCTTTGTAATGCTCTTTTTATACCCAGTCATGTTGCTAGTTAACCTAATTCCTCAACACATGGTGTGTTGAGGAATTTTAATTATTTTCCTACATTGGCTGAATTTTTAAAATCCTGCCGCTGCCATCAAATTCAAAATGGGCATATGATTTCACGGCACATTTTGGTTTTAATCCTTTCATTTATGGTGTCCACTATGGTGCCCTATGGAGTTTAACTGAAAGAACGAGGTGACATTAAATTTCTAGTAATTACAAAAAGGGAAAAAGAGAAATAACAAAATAATCAGAGAAAAAGAGCAACATAAGAAGCAAAAGGTACAAAATAGTGGGGAAAATGAATAAATGTGAACAAAATCAGAAGAAAACTGAGCAAAATGATCAAAAAATGAAGAAAAAGTGAACAAAATCTGAAGAAAAATGAACAAAATCAGAAGCCAAATGCACATATAATTGTGTTTAAGTACACTAACATGCCCTGATGTACATAATTTAACTGTTTTGAACCACTGCATTTTTTAAAATAAATAATGCTTGAAAGGGTTCATTTATATTTTACACAGTGACCCAACTTTTTTGGAAACAGGGTTGCAGTACAAACTAAAACACAGTATAACAGATCACATAGACGGACTTAGTTAGATAGTCCAAAACCTAAAGTAATCATAGTAAAGAAGAAAATTCCTCAGTCATCTGCGACAGGTAATCTCTACATTCTACCTGGAATGTGGGAACTGCAGTAGTAATTTCAGAGAAGAGGAGCTGGGTCTTAAGGTGGAATAGGGGAATGATCAGGTAAATGAGATTTAAACTGGATCCACTTATGCAGTGTTTTCAAAACAGACAAAAGCCTCATTTCTCTCAGAGCTATTTTTACTCATGTGTGCATTAAGTCCAATCTTAAACACATAACTGAACCATAAAAGCTGCTTTTTGTAGATTTTTCAGGTCAGCTCAAATTTTGGCTGACATCCAAGTAGAAGACATGAACTCACTGAACTTCTTCACCTAATCCCCACCTCACCTTTTTCCCACATCATCTTATTAAGTGCTTTCAGCTAAGTGCTTGAATATGTGGAAGTTAATCATTCTGAAAGTTTGCCAAGATTTTTTTTTTTCTTTGCCAGTTTGGAAGAAACTCAGGGCAGTGACAGAAGAAGACACCACTTAAGACATGATGAGACCATCCATTTAGTATGTGGTTAACTGGACTTTCTGCCATTCAGCAAGATGATAGAAGGGAAAATTAACTCAGATCTGCAGCAGCGGGGGTGTGCGTTTCTCTTCCCTTTGTTTTCCGCCCAACACATCAGCACTTCTTTGCCTTCCATCCATCACATCCCCTCAGCAGTTCTCCCGCTCTCTCACTCACCTCACACTCTGGCCCTCTTCCAGATGAGGATCGACCCAACTGTAAATCTAATTTCCATGATTCTCTGTAGGGCTTTTAGTTTTACAGCATTACACAGTGCAAAGCAAACATGGCTATTTCAGAGTGTGTTCTATCCCACAGAATGTCACTTTTTCTCATTCCAGATAAAAGAGGCATTGTACTAAAATTTAAGAAAGACAAAAGACTAGCTGGGGGACCAAAGAATGTGCCAGTGTTGTACTGAAATCTGACACAAAATCTGATGGGAACACTGACAGATATGAGAAGTCTGTGGATCCTACTTACAGGATCTTCGCTCTACAAAACAGCCACGGATTCATTCTAATTCTATTGAACAGTAAATGACACCAATTGCTCATTTTATCGAGCGTATGGATATTAAATTATGCATCTATTGGCTGAGCTTGACAATCACAAGGAAGTATCTCTGGCTGCCACAGACTCTCTCTCCTTTTGCTCATCTTCCTTCTCTCTTCTTCCTCAAGTACACACATACATCCACGAATGCAGTATCTATCGGCAATTAAACGGCTCCATTAACACAGCAGCTACAGAGATGACAGAGTGAGGCCTTGGCCTGTAAAAGTGCACGATGCACTGAGGATGTGGTATAGTATATTGTAATTACTTGTCAAATGGCAGAGGCAATCGCAACATAAAACACAATAAACAGTCAACTATCCTGCAGCAATTGTGTTGTGGCATGAAGGCGATTAAATTATGCAAAATTAAGACAAGTGTGTACGTGTGTGAATTTTGGCTGCTCAAGTGGAAACAAAGGAGGGTATTTATTATTTATAAGGTCACTCAGCTGGTGCCGACAATACTTCACTCTTCAACTGAACCAGACCGTCATCCGATCCTGCTTCCTTGCAACAAACGTGTGGATGTTTGAGTATTTTCTTTCATCAGATTGTTTCCATATGGAGCACTAGTAGGTTATGTGAAAAAATTCCAACTTACAAAGTATAAGTGTATTGTTTATCTCCAATGCATGATATGTAATATCAGGAGCGGAGGGGGGTGGTAGTCTAAAACATTTACTCCATTACATGCACTTGAGTAGGTTTGGTGAGAAAAATTTACTTCCGAGAGTAGATATTTCATAGAGTAATTTTTACTTATAAACAGTTATAATTATGATTAAAACACTTTTACTTCTACTCAGTTACATTTGACTATATTGCAAATGAATAGGAGTAGAATGAACAAAAAATTTAAAAAAGAACAAAATCAGCACAAAATCAACAACATAATCATCAAGTAATAGCACAAAAGTGAACTAAGAGAGCAGAACAGAATTAGCAAAAATGAACAAATGGGTCAAATAAATGAACAAAAATAAACTAAACAAATAACAAAATTGAACATATTCCACAAGACAGGCAACAAAGTGAGCAAAAACAATCAGATAAGTCAATAAGCAAAAAGCAACTAAGTAGCATAACCAAGTACAGTACTTCTACAGTACATCTACCTGAGTCATTAGAATTATAAAGTAACAATACTTTTACTTGAGTACTTTACCCACCACTAGTCACGAAAGACCCAAAACATGCAAACAGGTGGCAAAGAATAAACAGTGACACAACTGAAAGTACTACAATGGAATAGCATCAAGATTTTTTCATGAACTAATAAGAGATTCGGCAATGTCTGACATGGCTTAACAGTCTGATCGTACAAGTGTTGCGTTAAATTAAATTATAATTTCCACCTCCACATGGTTGATTCCTCCATCCCCCTTTCTCTTTTTTCCCACCTATGTAATACAGACGCTACACTGAACTGTCTCGCATCCCCATCTTACTATTATTATACAGTGCCATCTCATTATCTCCTGCAGGTCCCTTTATCCCAGTGAATGTCTAACCTGTTTTCCTTATGCATATATAGTGTAAAATAGATAATAGTCTCGGATATCTTACCTCAGCCTCACTTCCTCTGTTGCTGCTGCTCATGGTTTTTTATGCGTAGGCTACTGCACCTTAGCTGCAGGCTGAGAAACTGAGCTGGTCCCTGTTGGAGGAGAAGTCAGTGCAAGTATACAGCCTGTTTAACAGAGTCGCATAACAATCAGATGTCTCTGAATCGGTTTATTTTACACACTGATGTTACGCAGCGCTTTGGAGCTCCACAGGGAGATACACTTGAAGAGTCAGTAAACTAATAAGGCCTTCTATTTCAGTCATTGCAATGATTCTAAATAGTCTATTAGGGGGTTTTCGTGTGAAATGTGTGTCACCGTTGCTGCCGTGGTGGGCTGTGTCTGCGCCGTGTGATTGGTCGCTGCCTCCAGCCGTTACCAGGGGCGTGGAACCTTGCGAGCTGAATGGGAAACACATTTGTGAGCCTCATCGGTGTATTCATCTAATGAGGAGAGACGATGACCTGCGAAAACAATCGTCCGTGTAAATTAGTCGCCAAGGAGCCGAGAGGTAAACTCAGATTTTCCGTTTCTTGAAGTGGCCGTAGTGGTCGCCCACTACACGCGTCGCGTCCAGCGGAGAAACAGGCTGGTTGCCTGCTGTATCTGCAACCGAACGGAGGAGCGGAGAGGGGATGCAAAGCACTGGAACCGAGATAAATATCAGTCTTTTTTCCACTCGCCGTGGGATGTGTGTTTCGTTAGCACGGACTGAGTTGTTTGCGGTTGCTGGGCGGCTCTCGTGTGTGAAGAATGGGAATAATATGCAGATAGGGCGGTTTAAAGTCCACCTTTTGTCGTGGACGATCGACTAACGTGAGCCGGGTTTTTCTAATACCGTTCCCGGAGCCAGCTGATCTCCACACGTCGCTGGCGTGAGTTCAGCTCGTTTGGTTTGATTTTTCACGGTAAGTCTGGTGTCTTGCTTCTTGGGTTTAAACACTGATATGGTGATATTTGAAGAAATTCCCCGTGAATTAACTACGATGAATGTTAATGTTGGCTAATTCCGAAACGTCCAACTTAAGGTTAACTTACGCCGAAGCCTGTTTTGCTGGTGTCTCCTTCATTTGGCTGATTATAGCTTCGGCTAATAATCGAGCACCAGGTTTAAAGTCTGAAAAAGATGGTCTTTTGAGCCACCTGCTTTTATTTTCACAATTGGCTTAAAGTGAACAGTAACGGACACGCATATAGCAATTTGATTCGTATATTTGTATGAATTCTTGGATTTAGCTCCACTAACTGTCAATATTTGATTTTTGCAGCTTATGATTTCATCGGAGGAAATCTCGTCTATGTCATCCATCCCTGTGTTGTTAGGGGCCTCTGCTGGAGAACTGCGTCACCGAGTGGGCGCTGCAAGTATTCACCTCTAATTTTCCACGTTGGGAAGTCAAGCCATGGCACATATGACCTGGAAACCAAAGTGACTGAACCTGTAAATCACCATGGATGCAGAGGGGGATTCAAGTTCCGAAGCCCACCACACACTCAAATACCCCTCGGTGCCCAACTCCCAGCGCGACCTGGCCATAAATATGCATGAGTCCATGGGTGATGGGAATGTCAATCTTGAGGAGGACTCTGCAGTGGTGAGAGGTGGGAGTGACCCTAGTGCATATCCTTCATCGTCCAGCTATCAGAAGAATGTGCATCAGAGATTCATCAGGAGAACTCTGTGGTTCTCGGACGCAGATGAGCAGGCCTTTGAGGCTCCCGAGTGTGATAACAGGAGTAAGGCCCTCAACATAAACCTGCGGACAATCGTTGACAGGACACGAGGGACTAGTTGTGGGATACAGGAGAGTTCTAGTACTGAAAGCCAAGGAGGGCAAAAAGACAGTGCAACAGAGAGTGCTAGTGCCGATGAGGAGAAGGAGAAAGGTGGAGATGCACTGAATGTTGTATGCAATGATGGTGGGAAAACTGCCATTAAGGCAGCCAGTGAAGAGAACGAGGAAGAAGCTGAGATGAAAGCTGTTTCCACATCTCCTGGGGGAAGGTTCCTCAAATTTGACATTGAGCTGGGAAGAGGGTCATTTAAGACCGTCTATAAAGGCCTGGACACTGAGACTTGGGTGGAGGTTGCCTGGTGTGAACTGCAGGTAAAGTACTAAAGACAGAGCTGAACTACATTTAATTTTGCAAACATATTTTAACCACTGACAGTCTTCACTTTTCTCCTTTCTTAAGAAACACTCCTGGGTTCAGTTATCTTTTTTTGACAGTTGGGAAGCCTAGCAATGATATTATACTCTCTTTGTGGTTTTGTCTGATGGCGAAGGTTCACACATGATAGTATAATGGTGATGTCTACAGGGAGCCGTCAATCAGCTGGAGTCTCCACAGGGAATCCACTTAAGGTTGCAAATTGGCTTCCACAAAAATTTTAAGTGGTTTACACATTGAAAAGATTGACATACGTTGGCTTTCTGAACACATGGACAGAAATGTATAGCGATCAGCACTTTTGCAGTTTCATTAGAGAGTCTTGTCTTGCAATACACAGACACAAAAAATCACTGGCTTCAACTGTGTGAAGGTATTAACTAATTATTTCTGTCCACTGGAGACTGCAGAGGGGATTATTTCTCTCTCTCCTAGGAGGCTTAAGGGGACTACAGTAGCCATGACTGAACTCCCCTAAAACCTAAAAATCTGTGACAAAACTTGTTTCTTCTTCAATTTGCAGACCAATGACATTAGAGTTCATTTTTTGTAGTTTACATTCCGGCATTGTCTTACCATTTGCCCACCTGACATTGTAATCACACTAAGTGGATCATTGCGAGAGCTGCTCATACTGTATATGCACTGTCCCAGCAGTGTGTCTCTGTGTTATGATCTATGCTACTCCCTGCCTCCCTCCCTCTGTGCAACAGGAGGTAGGCAGACAGGAAGCAGCTGAAGTGTGCTGTAGCCTGCTGGGAACAGTGTGGCGGTCCTGTGGCCTCAATGAATACTTTGCTTTAGGTACTGAAAACGTGCTGTGTCAGTGACCTGAAAAGACAAAAGAATGCAGACTCTTCACACATTGAAAACAAACCTGTTTGGAATGACTGTAGCATTAATGCGGTGACGCATTTTACCCTGAAGATCAACACTGATAACATGCCTTTGTGTAACAATGAGTAAAAATGCATTTGCTCTGGGAGACACATTAGTTCATCTGCATGATGTCATGCACACAGGCAGTAGTTGAGAGCATCTCCCTCAACAGCTGGACTCTGCAAATGATGTAGAGCAGGAAGCAACTTATTCTGTTTTATTCTTCCCTAGTGACTCGTATTAAAACTCCCTCTAGTGGAGCGCCATCAGTCAGTCAGTGATAAATAATAATAATTACAATATAGCCAGCCCTTTCATGACAACATCCTCCTCTTTTTCTCCATATACATTATGCATGTGAGTTGACAGTGACCAAATTTACATATATATAATATCCTGTAAGCTGCTTACATACATCCATGCATATTCATTTATCTCCACGAGTTGGTGGTCCATGCAAACACATTCTCTCCTTTTCATCCCTATAACCACCTTTTTAAGGATGACATTAACATATTTATTCATGTCTATCTAAAATGTAATTATATCATAATGTTGTAGAGTGTTTCTTGCATAGAGGACTGTGAGATGACCGTCTCTTGTCAATGTCCAGCTCTCAGTGAAGCTCTAAGAAGCCAAATAATACATGTACTGGTAGTTTTATTTATAAGGCTATATACACTAGTAGTTGGGTAAAGTACGGTATGTGACATTTATGACAGTTGTTCAGAAAAGGATCCTTTCCAAGTGGAAAGAAAGAAAAAAGGATTGTAACTTTATTATGGGCTGTGTTTGTTTGATAAAGTAATGCTTTAACTGGTTACCATACTACTGAGACAATTACTAATGAGACAATTGCCATTTTATTTATTACTTCTGCCAAGGAGGTTATGTTTTGGTCATCATTAGTTAATTTATTTGTTTGTTCGTTTGTTCACAAAGTAATTTGAAAAGTTATGAAATTGGATGAAATTTTCAGAATAGGTCAGGAATGAATAACATAAATACCAGTTGATTAAATTCTGGGAGTGATCTGGATCCAGAAGATTTTTAAAGGATTCTTCACCATTGTAAGATGGGCCCAAATTCAACATTTGTTCTTGTAACGCCACAAATAATGCACAGAAAATTTAGCCAAAAACCATGGGATAACACCATAATAGATTCTATCAAAAGTTTTAACAAGATATGGGCAATAACCTGGAAAATGTGATCCAAATTGCTTATACTTATAGGGGTTTAGGAAAAATAGTTACTGTAAGGTAGCAAGTAAAGCTATCGATATGCAACTGACACCAAACTGTAGTGGAAAGTTTGCTGATTCAGCAAACTTCAGGATTTGACGTATATTCAACATTTACAGAGCTAGATCCAGAGGAAAAACACCATTATGAAAATATTATTTTTGTGAGTAACTATTGAACTAATAATATGTATGTGATTCCAAATATTAATGGTAGGTTTTCATGGTCAAAGAATCCAATAATGAGGGTCAAATAAATTTAAGTATTTCTTTTTGGTCCAGTAACATTATGGGGGAAATGAGCAAAGGTTCAAATGATAATGGTAGGTTTTCACTATGAAGAGAAACTGAGCTGTTTTGGCAGAGGTCTGCGCTCTTTGAATACTTTGTAGTCTTAGATCATATTTATTGTAAGCCAAAAAAATACATTATTTGAAAATGAAATCTAGCTGCCTTCGCTCAAGTCAGCTGGGATAGGCTCCAGCACCCCCCCCCGACCCTCACAAGGATTAAGGGGTAGAAAATGGATGGATGGATGGAAATCTAGCTCAAGTACCACCTTTGCTTCATTTTGACCCAAAGTGTGCATTACTTTTTCTGATCAGAAATTTGGGCTTTTCTTTTTGGTATCTCCAGCCAACTGTTGCAAAATAGACCAAACAAAAAAAAACAAATAAAAAAGGTAGCTTGGTTTTGTTCTATGCACAGATCTGATTTGTAAACAGGCAAAAGGCCGTATCTTGCAAACGTCACTGAAAACCTCAAGTCATGCAGACATTCATATGCACTGTATTCAAGTCTTAGAAACATTCCTAACACAAGAATATTATTGTCATCTTTCCATACTTAACAAGGTACTACATTTGTAGTATGGCTTCATTTTGATTCTTCAAATGCAATCTGCTGTTTACATGACCTGCTAAATCCAAAATATTTTTATACTGGTATATACTGAATATTTGTGTTGCATGAAGCTGTTGAATGAACAGAGTACTATGCCGACCTGCCATGCCATTTATCCTCAACACTCTCAGCTTAATTACTTTGAGTATGTCAGAATCAGTGATGGGGACTTTGTGCTTCACTCACTAAAATGTTAGCTGACCAAAACCACTTGTTCACTAATTGTCTAGTCTTTGTTAATGTGTCAGAAGTGGTGTCATGTTGACTTACGTAAGAAAAGTTTAAATATCGGTAAATGCATACTAGCATTTGTAAGTCTACAGGAAATAACTTTTTTAGAATATTGGGTATTGTGTTTCTAAGTTGTTCAAAAATGGGGATGGTGATGATGCAAGTACAAGTATCATCTTGTCTTAAGATTGCATTTGAAGTAGCTTTACTCTTATCCCTCTGCTATTCGTGTTTACTGTTCAGTGTTGCATGTGGATGATTCCAGCTTTGCTTTGCTTACTGAAAACTTGTGGAAAGAAGCCGGAGCTTTCTGGGCAAGACGCAGAGAAAGAGATATGACCCTGTGATTTTCCACTGTTTTTTTTTTTTTTTCCTTCATCCAATAGTCACATGCTTTTCTTGCATTCTCTGTCTCACCCCCCACCCCCGTTGTCTCCAGCCCATCTCCCCTGTCTTCTGTGCCAGGCTGCTGGCCTAACACAGATGGCCCTGGCTCAGGCAATGATCTATAAGAAACATGCTTGTTACTATGAACTTTTCCTTTTTGAGAAGTACTTCTGTTGTATTTCTGTTATTGTTTGATTTGGTTGTGGGAATGCATTGTTTAGCCATGGAAGCTTCCTGTTTCTGCCATTTGTTTTTTCTGTGTCGAGATTTTTATCTGTTCTGCACACACACTTTACTTCTGACTTTGCACAGATTTCTCTGTGGTATTTGGGAGTGAGCTTGTTGTTCAGTAGATAAAATCTGGCTTTCAGCTTGTGAATGCAGAGCTGGAAGTGACACCATGACAGTGATATAAAGCTGTCTGTCTCTGGAAGTTTATGCATTCCTGAGCCAGAAACATAACAACTGACAGAATGAGTCTGTAGAACAGTTGTGGTTATAAAACAGGGTTTTGCAACCAAGGTAGATTAAATGAAGACATGCTGTAGGATATTTGATTTTTAGTGATTAGTAAACATATAAATATAATGGCAGTAACAACTTCTTAATTGCTCAGTTGAACACAAAATTAGTTAAAGTCCGTTTGGCATTAAGAAGCCCAGGGAAGCGAGGCCATCCAGAGCCACTGTACGGCTTATGGCACCTTTATTCGCGGCCCCATCTTCAGGCGTGCCTGGCCTGCTGTGTCACTCGACTGAAGACCTGAGGGGAGGAGGACAAGTCTGAGCTGTAGTAGTGTGTCCTGTGGTAAAGTTCCATGAAATTTGTTCCAGACTACTTTACATTTTATTCAACTGTTACATTTAGGACAAACTGAAATTTTTGAAATCCTTGTTAGTTATGGAGCAAAATTTTTACATGTTGGAACAACTTTCATAACCAGAATAACAAAAAAATCTTAGTATGCTGTATTAGCACGTTAGTACATGTGGTATCTGCTCTCTGTATCTACTCTCTTTGTCTCCAACCTGTTCCACCCTGCGGTAGCTGTAACAGGGAAAGCCTTCAGAGCAGTCATTGAACCAGCACAAGTTGTAGAAAGTGTTTTGCAAAGAGGATGTGAATCTTAGTCCTTGTGTAAGACTAAATATGGGTCAGAAAGATAAGCAAGTGGTCAAAATGACACACACATTGTGTTTTGCAACAAGAAAGTATTTTGATGGAGCACCTACTGTAATACATCTGAGCATCTTAGTTACCAGCTATTTATACAGTATACATGTACTGTTTGGCTGGTATACAGCTGGTGTTCGCATAAAGACATGGGTGTCCCAAGTGAACCTGGGCTACAGTGATGTTTTTAAATCTGTAGTATCTGCAATTAAACAGTTTTTTTTATTTTCTAATGACAGGCACCTTTTAGCTGAAATGCATTCACAATCTAATCTGGAACTGATAAAATCTTGGCTAAATAACCTTTAAACCCCTCATCTTTCTCCCCCAGTAATAGAAAGTGTTAAAAGAGCTCATTAACAACAGTAATCCCCAGGAATTTAAGAAGCATTATCAATCAATCATTATGTGCATGAACAAAGACTTCTGTATTCTGATAAGGCCCCTGCTTTAGGCACTGTGGTACTTTTAAAACACACTTACAATGACCTCTACATCTCTAAGCTATTTATTTACGTCATGCATGAAAAACTGTGACACCATGAAATTTTTATTTAAAGTATGCACAGTAAAATGCACATTCATTTTGATTATTGGTAATTGTTTCTAAGACACCTTACATACTTTTCTAATCAGTCATTTGTATTCCATTTTGCGTGACCTTCACCTTTTGAGGTGAAGTTAGCAAGGGCGTAGGTTTGGTCTCAACATTGGTCGGGACGATATAACAGCATAACCTGCATGTACACTTTTTGCTGGG
>JAQQAE010018598.1:0-11156 GCA_029823295.1 Pseudamia nigra
GCTCATGCAGTTATGCAAGGTACATCAACATACATTGTACATATAAAGAATTCTCAATATATTTATAAATAAATATGGGTTTTGCATTTTTGTAGTAGATCGATCATACTGACTTGGTTATTTTATAAGTAGCTCGCATGCTGAACAAGTGTGAGCACCCCTGATCTAGACTTTTCACAATCCTCTCCTCATTATTAGGATTTATCTTTTGTTGTGCTCTATTAAACAACACTTACACTGGGACTTCTTCCTGAGGGACATAACCATCCTTTACCCGCCTTGGTTTCCTCCATGTTCCATCAGGTCTCTGAGTGGCAGCGATATATTTACCTACAGACCAGTAGTTACATATTAGAGTACTGGCATCTGATCACAAACAAACCTGCTAGGACCTTTAATTTATTTCAACACCTCTGGGTTTGTTTTGGCTGTTACAACTGAGTATTAGTGTGAACCTCCGAGTGTACAGTGGATATAAAAAGTCTACACATCCCTGTTCAAATGCCAGGTTTTTGTGATGTAGAAAATTGGCACCAAGATAAATAATTTCACAACTTCTTCCACCTTTAATGGGACCTATAACCTGTATAAGGCAATTGAAAAACAAACTGAAATCTTTCAAGGAGTTGAAGTAAAAATAAACAACTGAGATAATGACGTTGCACAAGTATGCACACCCTCTTATAACCAGGGATGTGGCTGTGTTCGGATTTAATCAGTTACATTCAAACTCCTGGTACATTGGAGTCAACACCAACCTGTCACCATTTAAAGTGCCTTTGATTAACCCCAAATAATGTTCAGTTGTTGTATTAGGCTTTTCCTGACATTTTTGTAGCCACATCTTCCAGCACAAGCCATGGTCGACAGAGAGCAAAGCATCAAAGGGATCTCATTGTTCAAACGTATCAGTCAGGTGAAGGGTACAAAAGAATTTCCGAGGTATTAAATATACTATGGAACACAATAAAGATCGTCATCATCATCAAGTGGAGAAAATATGGTACAACAGTGACATTACCAAGAACAGGACGTCCGTCCAAAATTGATGAGAAGACGAGAAGAAAACTGGTCAGGGAGGCTGCCAAGAGGCCGACGGCAACATTGAAGGAGCTGCAGAAATTTCTGGCAAGTACTGTCTGCGTAGTACATGTGACAACAATCTCCCATCTTCTTCATACAGTAGGTCTGAGCTATGGGGTAGATTGGCAAGACAGAAGTCTTATCTTACCAAGAAAACATCCAAGCCTGACTTCATTTTGCAAAAAGACATTTGAAATCTCCCACATGCATATGGGAAAATGTGTTATGGTCCGATGGAACCAAGGTTGAACTTTTTGGCCATAATGCCAAAAGGTGTATTTGGCACAAAAACAACACTGCTCAATTTGATCGGATTCAGACTCCAGGCCTGAATCCAATTAAACATCTGTGGGGTGATCTGAAGGGGGCTGTGCACAGGAGATGCCCTCACAAATTCTCAGATTTGGAACAGTTTTGCAAAGAAAGTGGGCAAATATTGCCACATCAAAATGTGCCACGCTGATAGACTCCTTCCCAAAAAGACTGAGTGCTGTAATAAAAGCCAAAGGTGCTGCCACAGAGTATTAGTTTAAGGGTGCGCATATTTATGCAATCAGGTCATTTTAAGTTTTTAATTTTTTATTTTTCCCCTTTAAAAGGTTTCAGTTGGTTTTTCAATTGTATTCTACAGGTTATAGGTCACATTGAAGGTGGAAAAAGTTGTGAAATTATTTATCTTGGGGTCAATTTTTTACATCACAAAAACGTGGCATTTGAACAGGGGTGTGTAGACTTTTAATATCCACTGTATATGTTCAGACAATAGCCAATGGCTACTGTTTGGCTTCTCAAATACTTCAGGAAAACAGCTTGGGCGGCAGTGGCTCAGGCAGTAGAATGGGTCATCCAATAACCAGAGGGTTGGTGGTTCAAGTCCCGCTCCACCTCAGTCATTGTCATTGTGTCCTTAGGCAAGACACTTTACCCACCTTGCCTTGGATGAATGTGAATGAATAAATGTGTAGCTGCCATTTGAAGCAGTGCTCATATATTTGTCATTTAATATTTACTTTAAAAGCACATTGATAGGTAAGAGGGAACTTAATTTTGTTCCGCATATCCACTTTGTACTCAGAGTTCTGACTGTTACTCCCCTTGGGTTCAATCAAGTCTCCAAAGTGTTCTTTGGTTTTAAACGGGTATTTATTGTCGGACAGAGTCTTTAACATGTGTCAACATGTGTCTTGTATCCTGGTTCAATTATATCTTCAACTATGTTAACGTCATCAAATAACACCATCAACAATGCCGTCAGAACTAAGAAAAAGAAAAACAAATTTAATTAGCTGATGGATTATTGATTATTGGACTGGAGGAGGCCCTGGGGAAGGCCCAGGATACGCTGGAGGGACTATGTCTCTCAGCTGGCCTGGGATCGCCTCGGGGTCCCCCCCCAGAGGAGCTGGATGATGTAGCCGGGGAGAGGGAAGTCTGGGATTCCCTGCTCAAGCTGTTGCCCCCGCGACCCGACCCCACAGATAAGTGGTAGAAGATGGATGGATGGATGGATGGATGGATGGATGGATGGATGGATGGATGGAAAGACGGCTTATGGAATTATGGAGTAAACAAACAAGTGTTGAACATCCCAGACCATGTTTTGTATTTTAGATTGTTCAAAGGAGCCACATTTAGCTTTGATCGTAGCTTGTCACACTCATGGCATTCTCTCATCAGATTCACAAGGTAGTCACTTGGAATGGTTTTCAAATTACATTTGTGCTTTGTCGAAACTTAATTTCTACAATTTCTTGCCTTTTCAATGTGTATCAGTTGTCTTGTGTAGAGGAAGGGTGTACCCAAGTACAGACGCCCAAACCATCACAGGCTGAAACTGTCTCTCATGAATACTGTCCCAGGAAAAGGAAGACCAAGAGCTACCTCCGCTGCAGAGGATAAATTTATTAGCTTTACCAACCTCAGAATAGAAGAATAAACTAATGAATGAACAAACATGAAAAAAACAAATCAAAAGAATGACCCAACACTAAATCAAATTTACATAAACAAACTGATGATCCAATAAAAAGTGTTAATTTACAATCCTGACCCAGAGACAAATATAGTGGCATAATACTCAAGTGACATAAAACTCAAGTAAATATTGAGGAAAGGAATAGAGAAATTGAGCGATCAACAACTAGTATAAATGACAAATAAATGAATGCAACAATCACAAAGGATAAATGATTAAACAGGTCCAGTCTACTCAGCTTAGAGACTCTAGTATGTCTGTTCTTGTCTTACCTGTACCAGATGTTGAAGGAATCTGAAATGCAGCCTGTCTCTCTTCAGTCATCTGTGGTTAGATAAGCTATAGATGCTAGTTCTCGAGTAGCTATGGCTACAACTGTTTTTAACTCTGAGTAAAGTGATGAACT
Source organism: Pseudamia nigra (assembly GCA_029823295.1). Taxonomy (NCBI): domain Eukaryota; kingdom Metazoa; phylum Chordata; class Actinopteri; order Kurtiformes; family Apogonidae; genus Pseudamia; species Pseudamia nigra. The sequence goes on from JAQQAE010018598.1 coordinate 3,465, forward strand.
CATGCACCTACAGTATGAGGTTGTAAGCTGTGCTGACTGAAAGGTCGCCTGTCTAATCATTCATAGTGGACTGCTACACACAATTGGCTACCAGCTAGATTGCCAACATTTTAAACTGCACCTTTAAGTTTAAATATTAGTTTACACTTAATGTATGGTGATTAAACCCACTGCTTAAAGAGGAGTGAACCAATTCCATTCCAAAATTAACCAATGTTAAATTGTGTTTAAAGGACAGAATCATTCAACCAGTTGTGTTGCATGATCCTGGTTTCTCTCACAATTTATTTTTGTATTGTTCTAATATAACATGTTCCTGAAATCCTCTGCTTTCACACACAGATACTCCACAGCAGCTGTCAGCAAGGCCTGGTGGGTCAAAAGCTGAACGGAGTAATGTGGAGAGATTAGGGGGGTTATGGCCATGTTTGAGAGCCTGAATAAACAATAATGGGGTCATCTGGAGGTTGAGGTGTCTGTGATGTGAAATTGATGGGGGTCTGTGGGTCCACATGTTACACAGGGACAGGACAGTGTTTGTGGGAAATCAGGGCTCAGAGTTGACTTTCACTCTTTTTGGGTGTTAGCAGTGGAAATGCCGGATGCTTAGAAGTGGACATGAATTACAGCTTGTTGAGTCGAGTAATATCTCTGTTCAGCTGCAGATGAAAGAAAGCTGTGCTAAAGGCATGCTGGGAGGCAGAGACAGCCTGTACCAAACAGATGACAAGGTTAGGGTTTATTTGCACAGTTTAAAGGAACATTCCTCAATCTGTGGAAGATTTTTGGGATGGCGTAAAGGATGAAAAGAGTGATGTCACATATCGGCAGCAGCACAGGCCACCTGGATGGTTAAGAAATGAGCAAGCCTTATAAGGCTGAATATTGTGATGCGACACACTTCTGAAGACACTTCAGCAAACAGGAATTTGCTTACTGACCATATGCTGGCATTCACAATATTAAAGTAGTAAAGAGGCATCTGAGAGGATGCAGATCCTGTGTACACCTCCCATCTCCATGGATGCTTTCAAAGGTGGCAGAAGCTTTGGATGCACTGCAGACGGTAATACTTTAAACAAAGATGACGCAAATTAAATGAGGAGTTACTGAGTGTCACTATAGAATTTTTACAGTCAGATATTTTAGCTTGTTATGGCAGCAAATGAGCAGATGTGACCGCTTCCTTTCTCTAAGGCCATATTCCCTTTCAGTGCATCATTCACAGGGCTTTGGTTTGTTCATCTTGGCCCTTTTATATGGCTTTCTGAGACAATAACATAAAACTCATTCAGTGTTAATGTTGTTAAGGTCACCCATGTTTTTCCTGATGAAAAAAATCAACATGTTCATTCAAAGAAAGAAAAGGAAAGGATCTAACCCAAGTGTATACAATGTGTTTGACTGAGGAAATTGCCAGGATCTGGAAGTGTTAATATAAACACCTGCCAGACAGTATTCAGGTGATTGTACAAAGGGTCATATTGACAGTCCCTAATGTGCACTTCGACAACATATCAAAGTTCAGAGGGATAGATATGTCCTTATGAAACTATATATTATGAGCTTTAGTGAAAAGTCATAGATGTACAAATTCACAAGTGATAACAAAATCCTGCTGTCTTTGATGTGCAAATAAAATGGAGAAAATGAACACAATAGGAATTAAATCAACTAAAATGAAAATGAAAAAAAAAAATTCAACAAAAATGTGCACATTCAAGAAAGTGAAAAAGACAAACAATAATTAACAAAAGATGAAACAAATAATTAATAAAGTGAAAGGAAAATCAATAAAATATTCAAGAAAATGAATAAAGATTAAAAAGTAAATTTATAAAAATGAACAAAATAAGTATCAAAATAAACAGAAATATAAAGAAAATCCACAAAAACAAAGAAAATAATCAATTGTCTGAACCAAATAATTTATAGTCAATAATGAAGAAAGATGAACAAAAAATGAACAAAAAAATAAATAAATGGGCAACCCACTGCATAAGTCTCCATGACAGATTTTGAGCACAAGCCATAAGTTTGCAAAAGACAATTACAGACTAATCTGTCAAGAATCTCGTGGTGATTTCTGGACATTCGTGTGTTCGTGTCTCGTGGACAGATTTTCTGCTGAGAATGACAGACTGTGAACTGTGCAGACCTCATTCTGTGATGTCCTTCCCTGACTTTTAGTTTCAGCCTGATTTACTCAGTACAATCTTCTTAAACCGTGTCCTGTCTGACTGTCCAGCTGTCATCATCCAGATGAGGAAGGCGCTGAGCAGAACAAATGTTGACACACTAAGCTCAGTTCTTTAGCCACAGCAGCTTTTCATGCGGTAGGACTTACACTTACATAATGCTTCAAAGCTTTTGAGGCTTCTGTTTTATTTAAGAAATTATTATCTTTAACATGCAATTTGGTTTCAAGCTAACCTATACTGCAATGTAATGACCAGTGAAGCTACACTTTATTTAAGCTTCACTGCCCATTACATAATACACAGTCCATCCAAGCAAGAAAAAAAAAAATTTGCTGTATCGCTTTTGCCTTTGATTACAACACACAATCACCATGACATAATTTCAATAACTTTATGCAACATCATAGCATTTATTTCCATCCAGAGTTGTATTGATGCTATGCTAAGATATTTTACTGATGGAAAGTCAGAGTGCTCTGCAAAGTCTTCTCCAACACCTACCAAAGATTCTCAAAGGGGTTAAGGTCTGGACTCTGTGGAAGCCAGTCCACGTATGAAATAATGTTTCATGTGCCCCGACCTAGTCTGTCACTACTTGAGCCCACTGAATTCTGCAACTGGCATCTTGGAATATATCTGTTTCATGAGCAAATCAAAAATTATTGATGGGAAAAAAAGAAGAAATGAGAAAGTTACAAGGGTCAAATAACTTGCATTATCCAGTGGAAAGCTCTTCTTCTGAAATTATTGTGACAGCGTGATTCATTTTTGATAGGTTGTGCATCTTCTCAATACTTTATTGATCAGACTCTTCCAAAGGTGATTACTGATGTGTACAAATAGGAATCAGAAGAGAAACATGTCAGAAAATAAATTGTATTATTCCAACTTTATGGGCAATAGTGTATTTTCACAGTTGAGTAATAGTGGTGATTTTATTTTTGACAGGCAGTGTGTATTCTCAATCAAAATTAAATTCTATAAACTTTTTCATAGTTGCATCATAAAAATGCATCTTAACTTGGGTTTTGTGATTTATATGAAGTCAGGGATGTGAAAAAAGGCTCCGACAATACGAACTTGCTCAATCCTAATAGTTCTTAGAAATCTGCACATTAGTCTCCAAGAAAAAAAAAAAGAATGAAATTCTCATAACTTGTTGCCTTGCCAGATGACACCAATCACAGCCAAAATGAATTAGCCCCTCCCCCATTTGAATCTCACTTTTGAAACCATACAATCATAATCAAGCTAAAATTGGCATTTTAAATAAAACTAACCATAAAAAGTGTCAGAATAAGATCCAGGTTTACTGTGAGAATGACCTGAGACTCACCCAATCAGACTATTTTCTGATGAAAACAGCAATGTTTCATAAACACACATAATGTGTTAAGACAAGGGACCTTTAAATAGTCAAGATAAATTCTACTTAGAATTTAGTTTAGTGTGGTGTCTTTGGAAACTTGTGGAACTCCACTGGTTAAAAGGATCCACAAAGCACGTCCGTTTATAAACATCCATTCAAAGCTGGCCTCAGGGCTCAACATGGATTAGAGAGACAGCAGAGGTAGCAGCCTGACCCGCTGAGGGGGCAGCATCTGCAAGTAAATTCAACACAACACGTTTTTTGTGGTTTTTTCATGTGTGCAAGGGATTATTATTGTGTGAGTCTATGTTTTTTTTTTTAAAGGAAAATCCTGCAATGTTGCCTTTAAAGGAAGTGCTTTACGTTTATTGTACTGTAGACTGTGGGTTTGTAACAGCTGACCCAAAGCCAGTATATTCTGACTTATTGTGTGCTGAATTCAGCCTTGTCAGGTCCTTTGGTGCAGATATAGACAGGTAACACCATAATGATTATACTGTAGCTACAGTACAGTGTCAGTATGTTTTACAGTAAAATTATTTGGTTATAGGAACATAACAGAATGAGGCTTAGTCAGAGGATGCACAAAAACCCAGAGCATAAAACTAGATGGAAGTGCTGTGATATTATTTTAAATTAATCTTCATCTTGAGTCCAATCTGAAATAATTGACAATATGAAAATTGCTGATCCAAACACCTACTGATTTATAAATGAAAATAATAGGGGTGCCTAAACTTTGTCATACCACTGCATACAAATATATAAGTGCAGTTCTAGGAACAGCAAAGATACTGAGCAGAACCGTCGAGCTCCCAGGCCTCTGGTAGAGGACCTGAGTTTAGAAGGATGATGAGACCACCCGCAGTGGGTGAAAAGCAAATTTGTTATATATATTCACTACTAGTCAAAATACCCCAATTCTTCCAGTTTTTATTGAAATTCAAGCAGTTCAAGTCCAGTGAATAGCTTGAAATTGTACGAAGGTAAATTTTTGACCAAAACAATGTCCAACAATTCATTTTTTAATTCAATTGTATTTCTATAGCACCAATCATAATCTGAGATTATCGCTAGGCACTTCACAATTCATTCAACATCAACCTTAAGACTATACAGAGAGCAAACCCAGCACAACATCGAGGAAAAACTTCTTTTAATGGAAGAAAGACCTCCAGCAGAACCAGGGCTCTGGGTAGACAGCCATCTGCCTTGACCAGTAGGGGTTGGGGATTACAGTCATAATGCATATAAAGTAGGGTTTTAAAGACAAAAATTACATTTCATCTCTATATTCCTAGACTACTACTTGATAAAACTGATATTTTTAAATTGGGTGGACAATCGCACATTTTACTAATATAAAGGGGATTAATCAATTAATTAATTAAAAACTTATCTTTTTAAGAAAGCTTATAATTGCTGATGCTTATAGTTAGATAGTTGATGTTTTGATTTTTATTGTGTTTGCTGTAACACTCTGAGATTACTTGAATGAAAAGTGTGTTACAAATAAAATTTATTATTATTATTATTATTATTATTAATCCTCCTGATACCCCCCTGAAATACATCTATGTTTTCCACAGCCTACAGTACCTGTTTTACAAGCAGTTGTTAAATGAGCGTTTGATAAAAGCGCCTCTTGTTTGAGATTCTTGCCCTGTTAGCCGGGCTCGTGAGCTTGATGAATAGGCTGTGTTCCTCATCTTGTTGGCGAGAACAAATTGTGCCTGGTAATCAATGGAAATTTAATATAGTGACAGGGGACTGAAGCCCTAACAGCCACATTATGCCATTCTTTGATGTATTTTCAAAGCCCGTTCTTACCTCTGCCTAATTAATCAGCATAATGAGGACTTTAGATGCAGTGGGCGGTGCTGGGTGATGTCGTGTGCCCGAGGCAAAAGGGATCCACGTTACAGAACTGTTGTCATTGATCAAACAAGGTAAAATAACAAGAAGCAGTAGAATTATTTACATTTGTTGCAGACCTAAAGAACCAAATAAATAAGTAAATAAATGCAGGAGTATACGTTGAGAAATTTATTATGAATTGACATAACATTTCAAATTTACTGAAAATGGCCACTGATTATGTAATTTGAATCTTTTTGCATATTTTATATTTTTATATTTTTAATAATATTTTCATATTCTTTCACCTTTTAGAAATTATTAAAATCACAAGTAATTATCTAATTTATCCAACATTTATAACCAAAAATCAGCCCTTAAGTCTAAACCACAAAATTTTCACATTAATCATGATAACAAGCAAAAAAGACAGATATGAAAATGCACATATAACATATCTTTCCCCCTTTCAACAAGCTATTTCTTACATGTCCCTAGAAAATGTGTTTTAAATTTTAACTCAATATACCACAGAGAACCTTCATTCTGACATATCCGGTACTCCTGGCTTTCAGCCTTGTATTACATGGGCTGTTTCAGTGTGTAGTATTTTAAATGCAAATGAGTTGTTGTTGACCACACCCATTTCCTCTCTGTGCAAGTTATCAGAGGATAATCACAAGCTGTTGATGGTTCTGGTGGGTCTGATGAAGCCTGGAAGAATAATTGAATGGTCTGCTTGTCTGCTTGCACATCAGAAATATCCAAGGCATGTGGTTTTCCTCGACTGGATTGGAAATTTGATTTGAAGATGTTTCTCTACCTATCCAGGAAGCTTCTTCAGTTCTAAATAAACTCATGCAGGCAACCAGAATTTTGGAATTCTGGTTGCCTGCATGACCTGGATGACTGAGAATCTTCAGACACTTATCTTATACAATATTCTGACAAATATACTCAGGAATGTTGTCAGTTGTTCTTCAAGGTGGAGCTAGTTTTAACTTGAATATGGGTTTAAATTGTGATGTAAAAATTTGAATGAAATGTTCAAATTTTAAACTCGACTGGCTTGTGTGTGCAGTACTAATGCACTTCAATTTGACTATGATTGATTAGGATTTGTGATGTCACAAATCACAAAACTTCCAAACAGCTTGCTTTCTCTGTTGTCTATCTAATTACACAGATTTGTCAGTACTGGCAGTACCAAGCAAATTAATAATTTCACAACTTTTATTTTACACACAGATTTTATATAACCCTAAAAATCCCAATAAATAGGCAGTTTCACAGTATGGAACCTTTAAGCATAGGAAAAGAAATGAGACCTGATGTTCCAGAATATACAGTATCTCTTTTACAATAGTCCTCCGGTGTATAATATATAGAAGTATGTTTTGCAAGACATCATTTAAATGTGTCGCTGTAAATTGCAATTTCTATAAATAGGTACATCAGGAGTTTAAGAATCACCTTTGTGCGCATCTCCTGCTTGTTAATTTTGCCTCTTAAGAATTTCAAACTTTTTATTGCTTTGCAGTGTTATGCAATTTTCCAATTTGGTTCATATGATAATTACAGAAATGAGGTTACGAGATAATGTGCCTCAGGGTGCAGCCAAGTCTTCTATATGTTGCAATGATCTTTACACAAACTGAGCTTAATTTTAGAGGGAATTTCTGTGTCCCTAGGAAAAACCTGATAGCCTTTAATTTCCCAGATGTCTCCTCTCTGCTCTCACCATCTCTCTGTGAAATATGTGCAAATCACCACACTCATTCCTTCATAATGACAGTGCTGTTTTGAAACCAAACATTGAGTATTAATGCAGACACACAACACCCGCTCTGACAATCTCAGGTTCTTCAGATTAAACAGAATCTCTGTGTTTTTGTTTTTTTTTTGTTTATTTACCTTTTGTATAATGAGCATTCTTTTTTTTGTTAGCAATCCTGACCCTAATCCCACTTTTTCCAAACCTAGGGTCGGGGCTCAAGAAGGGTATTTTTTTTCTGGGTCATCCAAAATAGTCCCCTAGTGTATAAAATACAGTATCTCACAAAAGTGAGTACACCCCCCACATTTCTGCATATATTTAATTATATCTTTTCATGGGACAACACTGAAGAAATGACAATTTGACACAATGGAAAGTAGTCAGTGTTCAGCTTATATAACAGTGTAAATTTATTGTTCCCTCAAAATAACTCAAAATACAGACATTAATGTCTAAATCACTGGCAACAAAAGTGAGTACACCCCTAA
>JAQQAE010018599.1:0-11155 GCA_029823295.1 Pseudamia nigra
CAACCGGTCGAGGCAGATGGCCGCCTACCCTGAGCCGCTGGTTCTGCTGGAGGTTTTTCTCTTTCGTTAAAGGAAGTCCCCTCCCCCCATCGCCTTGTCTTGCTCTCGGTGGTTCTGTTGGGTTTACTCTTTGTATAGTCATGAGGTCTCTGCCTTGAATTGTGAAGCATCTATAATCGTTGATTATGATTGGTGCTACACAAAATTGAACTGAATTGTTGGGTGTTGTTCCATCTCTTTTCTTTTGTCTTTACTCTGTCCACTAACCCCAACCGGTCAAGATTGATGTCCTTGTTCTGCTGGAGGGTTTTTTTTTCCCCAGTCACCCTAGGCTGGCTCTTGGAGGTTCTGCTAGATTTGCTCTCCGTATAGTCTGTGATGCTTCAACCTTGAATTGTGAAGCACTTGGAGATAATCTTGGATTGTGACTGGCGCAATACAAATAAACTGAACTTAACTGAAACTACTAACCTCTGTTACCATGTACTACAAACAGTATAAACAAAGCGTCATTTGAGCCTGAGGAGCACAGCAAACGCTGAACCAGTCACAGCCATAGTATCTATTACAGAGGCAGGTCAGACATGGTTTGATACAACAACAGACACAAACCCAGTTCTGAAGAAATTTTAGCCAAGTGGATTAACGCAAATTTAAAGATGATGCAGCTTTACTTTTAAAACATAATTTGGTAAAAAAGGAACACACCATAGTGCACAGAATATCCAAATCTCCTCCTATCCTGATGACCCCCACTCATTCTGTCTTTTGTTTTGAAATCAGCTTTTCATACATTGCTTTTAACTGATTTAACTCATTTCACCCCTAAAATTACCTGTGGCTGATCTTTTTTGGAACATGTTGTGGACCAAAAATTGAGGAATGGCTGCATATTTTCATATAAAAGGAACTTAACTGAACAAAACATGAAATATGATGTGTTCATAATGTCCACAATGAAATATAAGTCAGGGTCAATTTTAACAGTGCTGTATTATTTTTAAATTTGCATTTCTCCCCCTGGCTGAACTTTTTTTGGAACTCAAGTAAACCTGAGAGCCGTTTTCCAATAAAAAGCAGGATAATGTTTACATCTTGCAAGCAATTTTAGTGAATCATTTTTATCCTCAAGTTTATGGACAGAGTTTAAAATAAAAAAAAACACATTTATGGGAAAAAGCAGGTTCGTGCAGAGTGGAAGAGGCAGCTTTAGTCCATCACACACATCTGAGCTACAAGATGCAGTCATTGAAAACAGCTTTAAAACCTGACAAAAGTACAAATCCCAGTATTTACCTGTATGTTCTCACATAATAGTTCTGGACCTGTACGCCAGATGCACAGGCTGAGGTGACCAAAGCCCCTTAACAGATAAATGGTTGTGACTGCTTCAGCTCCATCCAAACGTAGTGGAAATTTTTACGGATGGTGGATGATGAATGCGTTGGCGTACGATCCAGTGACAAATGCTGCATCTGTGTGTGTGTGTACGGAGGAGCTTCCTCCTGCCACTGCCGCCCGTCCGGCTCTGGCTCATGTCCACGGCTGCAGGTCTGTCTAGTTCCATCCAGAGACATTACAGTGTGGACCTGTTGAACGCAGCCCTTGGAAATCAAATATTAACTGAGAGGAGCCAGATTTCTTGTCATTTAAAAAAATACTCTGGCCACTTGCTCTTTTTGCCATTCACACTGATGTTTGAATAGTGATGGCATGGATTTTTGAGTTTCAAAGACATTTTCTCTAAAACTTTCGAAAGAGGCTTTGTGACAAAGTGGGTGAGATGCATCACACTTTACCACTCAAACAGCAGCGTACAGTTTTTGTTTTATTTTATCCACAATTTTCAATAGCAGTAGAAACATTTAACCATCCCAGATTTGTTGTGTGTTTTGCATTTAATTAGGTTTGTTCAACATATCCATTTTCTTACAATAAAATACACACATACAGGTATTTAGTTTAACTTATTTTATTTTGATTATATGTACATTTATTAAGTTCATTTGTCATTTCAGTTCTTACCATAGTCTGTATATGTAACTGAACAAAGTGACCGTGACGTCGCCCATTACTTTTCTGAAGGGTCGTTTTGAGGCCAGTCAGGTTGTCATTTCCTGGACGACATATTGGAGCCAAAAACAGGATGTAACCATATATGGACGAACGACGTTCATGCCAGGGGACTCGTGGGAAGCTAATATTAGCCGCTAGCTTACTGAATCAGTAACACTTCACCACACAGTGTCAAACAAAGTCATATTATGGTGTTGTTAGTGTAAACACTCACCCACAGCTGTAGTTGAGTGTATGTCATGTATAACTATGAACATATTGAATAAATAGAAGATTTGAAGGTCCGAATCAGTCTGATTTCACTAGCGAGATGTTACTATAGCGACATGTCCATCAAACCCCATTTGATTTGTTGCATTATTTGCTGGAATATCTTAATAACAGAGAAAAAAGTTAAAGATGGACCACCATGGTCCTTATTAGAGGATCCAAATATAACATTTGAGACCATGATCGATAGCCACATCCATCATCTATTTAAGTGAATAGACAGACCATACCATGTATGGGGAGGTATTTTGCTTGAGTTTGGATTTACTTGGTTCAAATGTAATTTTATTTTCATTCATTTCTACACATTTCAGTTTCTGCAGGCTGCTGTGAGGTACAGAAATGTGGATGCAAGATTTCAGGTGCAATTTAGATGTAAAGCTCAATTTGTCATCGCACGACATACCTGCTGGAGAAATTGGACATGCCAGCTCGTTGCTGCTGAGAGAGCAGGCTATAAAAGCAGATGCTTTTTGTGACTTGGAGAGTGAGGTTACTGGACTTACGGCGATTTATAATTTTTGTTGTAATGAGTTTTGATTTTTTTAAGTTAAGCAATGTTAACTGATGAGTTCTTCATGTTTTATTTGTGTACATTTTTTCACCTATGCACGGTGACTCCACTTGGAAAATAAATCACCTTTTTCATTTCACGTTTTTCTGCCTCTCATTTTGACCCTCTGGCCAGACTTCCCCACAGGCTTGAAAAGGACGCACCCAACGGAGTTTTCCTTTGTCAGTGTAGATTAGCATTAATCAGCATGCAGCCCCTAAAGACTACCCACATGCCCTCCTTTCCCTCAATTTCAAATCTCTGTCCCCCACTACATGTACAGTGCTGTAAAATGTATTTCCTGATTTTTATAATAAGACAAAGATAACCAAGTAAACACAAATTACAGTTTTTAAATGACTGGAGGGAAAAAACTGCCCAAACCTACTGGCCCTGCATGAAAAAGTATCTACCTTGTTAAGTCAAATTCTGATAGTGATCAACCACATTTTTCTGGAAAGCTGAGTTCAACTTCACTGGTCACACTCAGGCCTGATTCCTGCCAGACCTGTTGGATCAAGAAATCGCTTGAATACAACCTGTCTGACAATGGGAAGTAGGATAAAAGACTTCAAAAAGCAGCAAATCATGTTGTGATCTGAAGAAATTCACAAACAGATAAGAAATAAAGTCACTGACATCTTTCAGTGTGTAAAGGGTTCCAAAGCCGTTTCCGATGCTTTGAGGCTCCAGTGAACGATGCTGAAGGCCATTATCCACAAATGGAGAAAACTTGGAACAGTGATGAACCTTTCCATGCAAATTACTCAAAGAGTGCATCAACTCATCCAGGAGGTCACAAAAGAACCCAGAAGTACAGTACATGTAAAGAACTACAGGTGACAGTTTTCATGGTTCAACAATAAGAAAGAGACTGAGCAAAAAAAGGATCCATGGGAGAGGTCCAAGATGAAAAGCACTGCTGACCAAAGAGAACACAAAGGCTTATCTCACATTTGACAGAAAATATCTTGATGATCAGCAACACCTTGGAAAAATATTCTGTGGAATCACAAGGCAAAAGCTCAACTTTTAGAAGGTAAATTAACACAGTATTTCATAACAAGAACATCATACCAACAGTCAAACATGGTGCGATGTGATGGTCTGAGGCTGTTTTACTGCTTCAGGACCTGGATAAGTTAAGTCTCTACTTAAACCCATTAAAATCATGGTCCAGTATCTTAAAACAGATCATTCATAATCAAAAATGCTCCAGTGTGTCTGAAAATTCAGAAAATTCTCCTCTTGCTACGGTGCACCTTTTGCCCCCAGGAGCTTCCGGAGCTTCCTCCTCCCCCTTGTTTCCTTAACACAGATGCACACACATCAACAATATGGCTACTGCCAACGAGAGTGAGAGGTTCGTTCCTAAAAAAGGAATTGTATCGTTAGTGGTCTGGATCTGGTTTGGGTTTGCGGCGACAGACATGGAAAAAGTGACTGAACGCTGCAAAGTTTTTCTAAAGCACATTCAAACGAAAGGCAGTAGCACAACGAACTTATTCCAGCATGTAAAACAGAGGTATCAGCTGAGTGGGAGAAATGACACTGTACGAGGGGAACAAGACCACTACCACCAAAAAACTCCTCAACTTAAAAGCAGCTTACTGCGGTGGAATCATTTAACCAAGGCACCACGTATGATAAGAAACAGTACACGACGGAAAGCGATCACCGACGTGGTCACTTTGCACATCGCTAAAGATACAGTGCCATATATACAGTGGAAAAGTTTTATTGTTTTCTGAAGAAAGTAGGGAAAAAAATTGGGAAAAAAATCGTAAATCAATTTTGTTTTTAGGCCAAAATCGCCCAGCCCTACGTAGTTTACGGCGCAAATACTTTTTCACATAGGTGGAGGTGGGTTTCGATAGCGTTTTCCCTTCATAAATAAAATCATTATTTAAAATCTGCATTTTACCTTTACTCAGGATATATTTGTCTAATATACAGTATAATATAAATAATGAATTCATAAGTCTATGAAATAACATAAGGTTACACAATGAATTGAAATGCCCTGTTCATAACCAAGCACCAATCCAAAACCCACACACATGAGACATCTCAAATGTGACAGAATAAAGCATCATATCATGTCATTCACCGTCCCTGATGGTCTGACGCAAATTGTCGCAGGTTTAATTTCTGAACGTCACACTCTGGTTCTGCAGGAGTACCGACAGCAGCTTCCTCTTTTCAGTTAAAAGTGAACGAAGAGGAAACCTTCTCTCAGATTATCAGAGAAGAGGCAGAGCAGCGGAAAAAGCAAAGCAGAGGAACAGCTGCTGCACTTTGTAAACAGATAAACAGAAAACAGAGCAGGCTTCAGTGAGTCAGACACACGCCGTCACACACTAGCAGACACCACACCGCTGAAGAGTCTGATCATAAGCAGAGAAGGTGCCTTAATGGCTGTTGGGAGTCAAAAAGCAACAGGTGGCTTCTGGGTAATAAACACCATCTGGAGTCAGAGGTAGTTTAATCTGAGGACTTTGCACTTTGGAATATTTTTGGGGAAATATGTGAAGCAAAAACACTTCCATCACAGTTTATGTAATTTTAGACAGAGTGCATATCACTTAATAGAAGGACTCTACACCTTGAGGCAAGTAAAAACTTTAACTTAATTAGGCATAAAGAAAAAGGTCTCTTCACACTTCAATCTGTACAAAAACCTTTAGGGTTTTTCTGCACAGAATTTTGTGCACAGGATGAAAAAAAGGTCTCTGCACGCTTCAAACTGTACAAAAAACCTTTAGGGTTTTTCTGCACAGAATGAAATGTGCAGAGACCTTTTTTTATCATGGCCAAGGAGCAGCAGGGGTTAGGATTTTACCAGTGTTTGTCTGTCAGTTAGTTAGTTAGTTGGCAAGAATACTCAAAAAGTACTAAATGGATTTTGATGAAATTTTCAGGAAAGGTATGAAATGGGACAAGGAAAATATGACTAGATTTTGGTGGTGATCCAAATCATCATCCTAGTGCACAATGTCCGTTTGCGCTGACTAATCAAAATGTACAAGGGGCAGGATATAGGACAAAAAGGCTAAACTTCTCTGCACCACGATGGAAGGGAAAACTGACTGACAACTCGGTTTATGATCTAACACTGAAGGATTTCCATGAATTTATGATGATTTATGATGGAAGCAAATGTCCAGAACATCCAACCCTCCAGACTAACGTTTGGACCTAGGAGCACATGCTCTCCCAACCTGAAAAAGTTGGGTGCACAGGCCAAAACCGTGGTCACACAAAGTACTACGATACTTTTCCGAATGTTTGTTATAATAAAGTATTAGGTAAACAAATGAAAACAAAAAAAATTTTGTTTTATTGGCTTCGCAAACCCTCTTTTCTATGGCGTCCAGTGGAGTCAACTGAATCGCAGCCGGGTCACTGAGACCCACGACTGTAACATTCACAACATTTACAGACTGACTGAACAAACTTCACAATCTAACTCATACGATCTGAAAGCCAACCTACTCTACTACCATACAGTACACATCTACTACCATACAGTACACATCTACTACCATACAGTACACATCTACTACCATACAGTACACATCTACTACCACACAGTACACATCTACTACCACACAGTACACATCCTGCCTCACTGCCCTTCACAGAAACATATGACCTAACTGAAAGAAATATATTCCTTGCATAAAACATTAATTACACAACTGCTAGCATTATTGATTTAATATTGAAAATGAATCAATGTTAATATTTGACAGAAGGAAATGTGAGCATATGAACCACATCATGACCATACTCTTTCCCCTCCTTTACTAAAGGAGATGGAGTGGGTTCAATGTGCTCAGCTGGAATTGCCAATCCTGTCAGATGAATCTTAGCTACTCCATTTCATGACTCAATACAGTTATGGCAGCTCCCATAACTGTCATATGTGGGCTTCATTTTGACATAGGGGCATGTAACAGCGTCATATCATCCATCGTCATATGTAGTCTTTTGATTTGGACTGACACAGAGCTACAGAAGGAAGGTGTGGATTTAACATCTAAGACTTTTCCAATTGTTAAAAGTGCAGACAAGCCACAATCATTTATTTACGGTTTTTAATTAGGCACACTGCCTAATGGATGCAATTAAGCCAGTGTTTCATCAGTAATTTCTGGACAGACCGGACCAAATAAAACAATACAGGCTCTTTGGGTCCACAAATCAAGGCAGAATTAGAATCTGCTCAGAATTAGAAACAGTGTAATGACTGAAGGACTCAATACAACTTTCACTTTCTTTACTACCAGTCTGTGTTTACTGCGATTTCTTATTTCAAATCACACAACAGTGGACGCCTTGCAGCTCCTCTCCTCCGTTATTTCTGAAGCAGGTTTGTCTTCACTCTCCCTCAGCGTCCTCTAACAGGACATTTTTATTCTGTCTGGATTACTTGTCCTAGTTGGCACAGGGCGTGCTGGTGGGGAGCGAATTTATTTCCTCCGGTGGAGCCTTGATTTAAAGTACTCAGGTCAACTGGATTCTGGGTCATTGTCTCCCCTGTCGTATTGAACCAGGGCAACGGTGGAAAGCAAAAGGCTTATCCACAAAAGCGAGGTGTGACGGCGTGCCAAAAGTGGCCAGCTGTTTTCCCAGATGAACCAAAAAGCACAAATACTTTTAGGGTGGATCTGGTCCTTCTGCTCTACATGAAATACAGGATTTTACAGGAAAAGTATGAAGTAACAAATTGAAATCAGCTCAGAAGCACTCGTGATCAAAACCTAAAGCTGTTTACTCAACGCCTGCAAACAAATGCCGTAAATCTGTGCTCTCTGCTAAATCCTGCAGGCCCTACTGACCAACATGTTAGTGAGCAACATACTAATCACTGCTGCCTGCAGTCACGCTCATTATATCCACATTATAATTCCTGTTAACCTAATTCAGGCTGGTACTTGGTCCTGCTTGACACGGCCCGGTCAGTGCTGCATCACTTCAACAGAACGACCATTGTGCTGTCTTCAATCCAGCATTTAGACGAACCGGACAAAACCAGAACTCACAAGGCCTGTTACACTTATTACATAACCACCTTATCACCTTGTCTCTGTTCACGTCAATAAAAATAGCCGGATGAAGGAGAAATTGAAGAGAAATGTTATATTTCATCATAATTTCAGTGTCATATCTCATTGTTTGCAATTTGACTACCTTCTTAATAAGCTTCTTGTCTTCATAAGTGAAGAGGTGTATTCATACAGTGAATTTCTCGGGTTACAAGGAGGAAATCGAGCAACAGCGGTATAACAGCTTTAAGTGACTTCCGCATCGGCCCCAATGAACAGCCCGAGTCACTGCCCACCGTGACACCACAGCTTTTTCCCAGAAGGCATAAAAAAAGTTTGTTCTATTCTACTCTGTTCTATTAGTGAAATGGTGTAGATCGAAGTAAGTTCTAACTTGCAAAATAAAATGCTGACATATTACTGTAGTTTGTTTGACTCCCCAATCAGTTTAAAGTAGGGCTGTCAAAATTAACGCGTTAATCCACATTGATCCATATGAATGGATAATTACATTAAAATTTTTAACGTGTTAATGCGATTAATGCACAATGACTCATATATCAAGAAAAAAGTGATGAAATCTTATGTTACATTTGACCCAAGTCAATGACAACTTCTTTAGTATTTACTGCTTCAAAGTCAATTTATATAGTATAAGTCTTTACACATTTTGAAACAAATTACATTAGTTACTGATTATTTTTGCTCATGTTTGTCTTATTCTTCTAAGATGTATTATTTTTTTCACAGCCTTGTTTCTTGTTTTCCTTATTTTTCTTTATTTTCTTAGTTTTTGTTCATTTTTCATCACTTAATTTATTACATTGTCCCTTGTTGTGAGGGTTGTGCCAGATCAAACATGCGAATCATTGGTATTTCGCTGTGGCGACCCCTGAGGGGAGCAGCCGGGAGGAGAAGAAGAAGAAGAAGACTGATGAAAACAATGAAACAAGTGTAAAAAAGCAAAAACATCTCAGCGGAACATTACAGAGGTTCTGTTAAGTTCTACAAAGCAGGTGGAATTTCCTTTAGTTACACAAGTTTAAATTAGAAAAAAATATATATATTTTAATCTAAAATAAGTAATTTTAGTCGAGTGTCTACATCACCTTCTATCATGAGTGTTTTTACTCCCACAAAATGAAAAACAACGAATGGGTGTTAATCGTGATTAATTCAAATTAATCAACAGTGACCCTCCTGTGTTTAATCAGATTTTTAAAAATAATTGTTTGACAGCCCTAGTTTAAAATCACTTTTAGCAGTTTTATGTTAAAGTTATCTTAAAAGTTCACATAGAATTTTCTCTTTTTTACTGCCAACACATGCATCATTTCAAACATTTGTGATCATTTCCTTTGTTTCCTTAGTACTGGGGGAAAACATGCTGATTAATCTATAGCCAATGTAATTTATTTTTTCCTCCATACTGTGACGCATACAAATTCATGACACCACCTCTTACATAAGACAACATATAAGGATCAGCATAAAATGCCCACTCATCCAAAGATAGACAGCAATGTTCTACCCATGTATCTGTGCATCTGAAATAAATAAAAAAGGTGTCCCAATGCTCTGACTACATGAAAAACTTGTGGTGGTGGACATGGGTGTTCTTTATACTCTGGCAGATAATTAGCATCATAATTAAACACTGATTAAACCTAATCAATCAGCAGTAATAGGATCGGTTGAAGCAGACCTGCATTTCAAAGTAGCCAGCAGGAAATGCTGGGTGTGAAAGAAAATAACAGAGTAGTGAGTTTGATGTTCAGTTTCAGAGGTACTGATTAATTGCTTTGATTTTGATGTTCAGTGACACAGATTTGATCATACTTGAACAATCTCCAGTATCTAAGAGTCAAAGACTTCATTTCCCAACAGCGTCATTGTTTTTGTTCCAAGGTGATATTGGCCAATTTTTCGGCTCTAGATCATTATTTTATCGACCTTTAAAAATCTGCTGTCAGTCGACCTCTGATGATAACATAAAATGGATTGTTGCCAATACACATCGGAGGCAACAGTTCAGAAACACGCAGAGAAAACAGCGGAGTATGACAACAAAGGGTCAGTGACCTTCAATACTCCATGGACAAAGCCTGAGCCAAGTTGAAATAATAGGAGAAATCACAGAGGATCCAAAAAGTGCAGTATATGCCTTCACTGACACCACATCCCAATAAAACACACATCCCGACACCTTTCACCTTTCATCAGGTCCAATAATGCCTGGGATGCTTCCCAACTGACACCAGTCATTAAAAAGACAGGCATCCAATCCTGCTGCAACACCCACGCCCAAACAACCAATTATCTGACACCTTCACTTAGTGGAATCCGTCGTCACAATGCAGTGTCAGCAGACGCTGTGGGGGAAAGCAAGGCACGCTTTAGTCGCGCAAGTCAAAAAGTGTCAAATTAGAACATGACTGAACTATGCAAAAGGACATCAATCTTTTACAACAGCAGCTGCCATAAATATAAATTCCTGTACTATGGCATAAAGCAGGTAACTAGTGTCATATGTATGCTTTAAAGTAGGGATGTCCCGAGCCGATACTCAGTATCGGTATCGGACCCCGATACGCCTGTTTTTGGAAACTCGGGCGCCATCGGCTTTAGTCACGGTATCGGGCCGATGTCGTTTTTCAGCGCCGTCACACTTTACGGCAGTTGCAAATCAAAACGGGCATGCAGCATGTCCGCTGTTTGGGACTACTTCTCCTTTCAAACCAACGACAGTCCAACAGCATCTTGCAATGTTTGCAAAAAGGACATTTCAAAAGGACAAAAGATCGTCTAATTCATTGCACTGGACGACCAACCTCTTTCCGTGGCGGAAAACAAAGGATTTCGTTGCCTGATGGACTTTGGAGCTCTGATGTCGCCCAATGTCTCTGTTAAGTCTTACTGCACACTGGATTGACGCCTCTTTCAACCTCGTTAATGTTGTGCTGCATGTGGCCCACACACAGCTGAACATGTGAAAGAAGTTATTGAGGAAATGTTGAAAGGATGGCAAATACAGAAAGACCGAATGCAAAACGCCAGCAAAAAAGGCTCATTTTCTTAATGCATGAATCTGTGCATTTGTACAACTACATTTTAAAGTGTAGAAGTTTAGTTACTGCTCATATGAGTTCTCACTTGTTTTACTCCCTGTGTTCTTCTTACAAATGAAGAACTTTTTGGGTGAAAT
>JAQQAE010018600.1:0-11155 GCA_029823295.1 Pseudamia nigra
CTGTTTGGAATTGTTTAGCACATGCCTCCACAAATTGACTCTGCTCTGTTTTCATTATGGTCAATGCAAACGACTTTCTAATGGGGTAGTAATATGATGTGATGTGACACCCTGCTGTCACATCACAGTCTTCCGTCTCCAGCATTTACTGTCAAACAAGCACAACAATACAATAAATGAAAACAGCTATCGGAAAGACAACCAAGCTGAATTTAAGGCAACATATTCAAAAGTAAATATTGGTCACTTCTTACCAAACAGTAACCAAATACACATAATAAATGGTAAATGTTCATAAAACCCTCGTTTTTTAGAGGTGTGTTCCACTCACCAGAAAATTTCTTTTTCTCGCCAAAATAATTGAATTAGCCGCAATAATTTATATGGCAACTTCTGTCATAGATAAAAGTGGCTTACCGTGGAGTTAGATTTCCCTTAACAGTGTTCATTACGATGAAAAATGCATATTTATGCCTCAAGTTGCATCTACGTGGAGACACCATCTTGTTTTTCCCATGGTGAACCGGCAGCGGATTGAGACGGGAGCTAAGGCCAGCTGACCACCGTTGCATTGTGGGATATTGCGTTTTGTACCAGTAATCCGCAGTATATTCACGCCGATGAGTGTTATTGTGGGATTTTAAGTTATTGTGCATGTGTTAATTGCATTAAAATCTTGAATCTAATTAATCATGCAAATGGATTAATCCGCATTAACGTGTTAATTTTGACAGCCCTAATGATAAATTATAATAATAAAGTTGCAGTTTGATGAAAATTTATATTGCGGTTATTGTAGGCAAAGTGGGTACATTTAGAAATGTCATGTCACACATACAAACTGGGATAAAATAGGCCTACAAAACCTTCCAAAAAATATGAACACAAACTGCAACTGTCTACACTCACAGCTTTTTTTTTTTTTTATTCTGTAAATGGGATAACCCTAAACCCCAAAACTTTAAATTGCAGCCATTTGTGATTGCATGACTGCACAAGCCATTACTGTATGAAACTGACAAAAATGTAGTTTAGAGACGCCAAAACAGACTGTCCTCTGTTTCTTCATGGAATTGTGAACATAATTACTCTTCACTATAATACGCATTTTCTGTTGACTTTGACCTTTTAGAAACTACCTGTTGTCAAGTTCTGAAGATGGTACAGTCAGATTATGGAGCCTTCAAACATTTACTTGTCTGGTGGGTTACAAAGGGCACAACTATCCTGTGTGGGATACTCAGTTCTCTCCACATGGGTACTATTTTGTCTCTGGGGGACATGACAGAATTGCTCGGTAAGTAACTGCAGATGTCTTGCCTGATCGTCATCTTGTTTCTCTGTCAAATACATATCAAAGTTAACCACATTGCAGATGCACAGCAGCTCCATGTACAGGCCACTTAGTGATTTCCTGTGTTTTCTTTAACAGTCTGTGGGCGACAGATCACTATCAGCCTCTCAGGATGTTTGCTGGGCACCTCGCTGATATCACATGCACACGCTTCCATCCAAATTCAAATTATGTGGCCACCGGATCATCTGATCGCACAATTCGCCTTTGGGACGTGCTGACTGGGAACTGTGTCCGCATCTTCACCGGTCACAAGGTATAGCATTTGAGGGGCACATTTGTCTACTTTTGAATTTGTTCCTAGGCTTTCAGCCTAGGCTTCATGGCAGTAATGTAGACAAGTGTGTGTGTATAGGGCAGTCAGTCTGCAGAAAACTGCAGGAGCAGTACCACTGGGAATTGTGGGAGCAGTGTTGCACAGTATAACCCAATAGCAGAAGCTAATACTAGCTGCTAGCTTATGGACACAGTGACACTTCACCAAGCAGTGCCAAAGTCATTACGGTGTTGTTAGTGTAAACACTTACCCACTACTGCAGTCGAGTGTATCTCAGGTAAAACTATGCCTATGTTGAATAATTACAAGACTTCACTGGCAAGTCGAGTTACCATGGCGACATGTGAATCAAACCTCTGTATCTAAAGCCTAGGTTTGGTGGCTGGTGCTGCTTGTTTAGCCAAACATGCCCTGATATTCAAGAGCCGCGTCTGATACAAAGTAGAATGTGAATGAGTGAAAGATGCTTAAAATGCTGAAGTGCAGCAGGAAGAAATACAGTAATACTGTTCACAGAGATCTAACATCCTCTTTCAGGGTCCCATACATGCACTGTCCTTCTCCCCCAATGGAAAGTTTCTGGCCTCTGGAGCCACTGACGGCAGAGTTCTTCTGTGGGACATTGGGCATGGACTAATGATTGGAGAGCTCAAAGGCCACACTGACACCATTTACTCTCTACGGTTCAGTAGGGACGGTGAGATCCTTGCTTCAGGTGAGCCGATATGTTATATTTGAAAGTATCAACATTCACTGGTACACTAGGGCCACATGCCTCCACATCTTGTTTGGTAATTTTCTAATTTTGGCCTGTGAGAAACATAAAAGTAATTTAGGGTTTCTGTTACATTCATCTGTTTATATTGAATTTAATTAGTTTCATATGGACTTTTTTATGGATCAGCTCCACAACGTTCTGGGCGCATCGTTGGCCCATTTCCCTCCCTACCATAAAGATTTATGCAACTTGATGCAATAGTTTTTGCATGTTGCTGACATACTAACAAAACATAGGACGTGGCATTACCTATTTAATTGAATTAACCAACACATGCAGGGGAAAGCATAACCCTCATTGGCAGAAATAATAAAATAGAATTAAAAAAACACATATTTATACGACACTCTACTCCTCCCCCGTTGTGCTGTGCAAGCTCAATTTTAAATATAAACCCGTTATTCTCTGCACTTTAACCATTGCATTGTGTAAATAATCCCATTTGTAGATTTATCCTGTGCAATTTGTACATAATCTAGTCTGGTGCAATACTTCTCTTCCTTGATGCCTTTACTTTTCTGTAAATTATTTTTAATCTTATACCTGCACGTGTGCTCTATTATTATATATTTATTTTCTGTGTCAACACTGTAGCTGCTGTTACAAAGGAATTTCCCCAGTGTGGGATAAATAAAGTCCATCTTATCTTAATAAGTATACAGTGTAAACACCAAATAATGCCTGATCTGTCGATTAAGCAGTTAACGCAGTTATGTGTACAATAACCATGCCTTATCGTGTGCTTTTTAGGCTCTATGGACAACACAGTTCGCCTGTGGGATGCAATGAAAGCATTTGACGATTTAGAGACTGACGACTTCACAGCCGCCACAGGACACATCCATCTACAAGATAACTCCCAAGAACTTTTACTAGGCACCTATATGACTAAATCCACCCCCGTCATACATCTCCACTTCACCCGAAGGAACCTGCTGCTTGCAGCAGGGTCCTATAACCCATGAGACTCAATATTAATCTTTTTTGAAAAGATTCTAACGTAGCTTGAAAAGAAGCTACTTTGATGTCCCAGAGTCCCACAAGTAACGAAGATGGTTGTGGTGTTGTGGGATTAAAGCAACTCTTTGAACAGTTCACCTCTGTGAGCTTCTAGCTCTGAATGAACATTTGAACTAGATTAGCCACCTCCTCTTGTGGCAGAACCTAGAATCACAATGGTTAGATATCCTCTGGCTTGAGAGAAGTGCCATTGTTGAGGAATTTTTCCCAGTTACTGCCATGAATACAGCTCAATATATGATTGACATGTCTGTATAAAAATGTTTTATACTTGTGTACACTGTAAATAAAATGTTTTCTATATTTTGGCCATAAATGATCTTTATTGTTAACACAAAGAAACCAAACAACCATTGTTACAAGTACACCCAGCTGCTTTCTTCACTTCCAGCTGCTAGAAATGATGATGAAAGTAGATACCTGTAAAAAGATAAAAGGCTTTAGATAATGCAGTAATTTAATGCAATAATAAATGCAAATCTTAGAGTTTTGTGTACTTACATTATTACTTTTCAGTGACAGCCTTTTTCTTGGGCTTCAATTTGAAGAAGAGGCCAAGAGCTAATAGGCTGGCATACGTGGCCAAAACGCACTGGAACCAAAATGGTAATATAATCAGACCTTCAACTTAACATTTATACTATGTGGTGGGTGGGTTGAAATGGTATGAAATATAAATACAGCATAAACAAGATATGGACACAACTTACATTCCGTCTTCCTGTGATTGTGTATGAATTGAAGTACTTGGCAATTCCAGTGAACTGGTGTTGGCTTCCTGCATCATGTCCTCCCATTATGGATTTTTGATGGTCCTATGACAGAGAAAAAAGATGAGTGAACACTTCAGAGTACAAACATATGCTTGTCACTCAAAAATGGCATGTGCCAGAACAGTATAATTTTGAAAAATAACACTGATCTGTATTAAAACTAGAAAATGTGCAATCCCCAAAGAGATCGTGTCAAAAATAGTTGAACTTACTGAAAAAGTTCAAGAGTTAAATGAACTATTCAGTGGAGCAGTAATGAAAATATCAAAAAGGGGCACTGAAGGATGAAGGAACATAAAAGGAAACGCCATGGCATGTTGCACTGCCATGGTAACCACACATTCTGTTTGAATTCTCCATTTCCTCCATCCATCCATTTTTTACCACTTAATCCTCGTGACTGAGAAAAAAATTGTGAAAAAACACTATGTTACACATGTACCAATGCACACTGCTGTCTTACAAAATAAAGAGATTTATTTTTGCTCAGCGACAAAAATGATTTTTCCCTCGTCACTACGACTTGAAATTGTCCTTCAAGACCCTTACTGCCCAAGTTTACTGGTGATTAGCTGGTGACATGGATGCTAAAGTCACTGATTCTGATGTTAACACGCAAAGTAACCTCTTTATACATGTAAACTGTATTGACGATATAATCCGTTTCTAATAAATAATACAGTTAGTGACAGGGCCAATATCAGCAGGTATTTCATTCAGACAACTTGCCCATACATGAAGTCTATTTAAAAGAAGTAGAGGAGCACTTATTACCACTGGACGTTAGCCTGCTAGGTTAGCTACTACATGTCAGTCTATTTCTTTTCAGGTTTTTAGCTTAATATGACTGTGACTCTTATGCACAAAAGGAATTAATGTATAACATGCTATTACTTAATCCCACTAACTATATATTAGTTAGTGGGAAACATCTTACCTTTAACACACGACCCCTGTGCAAACCGAACAAAACAGGTGCCCTTCAACAGAGGCCGCAATGCTAACGTAAATGAGGAAATCCCGCCCTCTGTTAGGTCTTTAGACGTGTGTTGTTATTGGTCCAATGCAAAGTCAATCAGAGTAGGTGGAGGCCTTTTGTATAGTGAATGGCTGATAGAACTGTCAATCATTTGTTCTTAAATGTGATTGGGTGAAACGTGAAACGCCCTTATATGTTTTACTTCTGGGTCACTGTGGCGTGTTTCTGAACATGTGAGTTAGGATCCCTACAAGCCGGAGGATTAATGTAAGGAAACTTTCCTAACCGACTTTATTAACATTTGCCAAAATAAAAAGCTAGTACGTATTTTCTTTCTCAGTAGGCATAACTGTTTAATGACAACGTTAATGCTATTTTCCCCAAAAGTGTTACAGCTAGCTAAAGATACAATAGTTCGACTGTATGTTTGTTAACCAAGGCGACTAATTTACTTCACACACTATTAATAGCAAACATAGTAACATTTGGTGTTTTACAAAAAATATGCAGAATTCTAAATGTAATATCGTTTAAGGGACAGATATGAGCTTGGCCTCATTAAGTTTACATAGTAAAACATTTTAGTGATGCTGTTTCCTAATCCTTTGGATTTACAGCCTTTATGAGAGTTCAAGGGATTTGTCCATTTATAGAAACAGCAACGAAAAAAGGAAGAAAACATCCAACACCGAAATGTCTTCATTGGAGGAGGACTTCCCTCGAGGAGGATCCGCCAAAAAGTCCATTGAGAGTAAAATAGTCGTCCATCGAGCAGGGGTGGATAACCTGTTTGAGGTACAGTTAAATACTTTTTCTCTTTATAAGAATCTTTTCCAGTGTTACGTTTCATTCATACTTAAAGAGATGCAATTTTGTTACAGCAGCTGTATGTCCCTTATGTATTTTCTGTAGTCAGTTTATTGTAACAACTGGCTTACTTGATAGTATAATGCAGATTTTCCTTTTTTACAGTCAAATGAACAACCAGAAACTAAGAAAAGAAAAGCAGCGGTCAAAGACGATGGCAAAAAAATCAAGAAGCCCAAA
Source organism: Pseudamia nigra (assembly GCA_029823295.1). Classification (NCBI taxonomy): domain Eukaryota; kingdom Metazoa; phylum Chordata; class Actinopteri; order Kurtiformes; family Apogonidae; genus Pseudamia; species Pseudamia nigra. Next base: position 6,229 of record JAQQAE010018600.1, read on the forward strand.
ACAAATGAAGAAAAGCAATATGATCGGACACTTAATGCACCAGCAAAGTGTGTAGAAATACTTCATTTGAAGGTAGTTAAATTTTAAAGTGTTCTTTTCTTTTGTTTGTTTTTGGAACTGGCAGACTGATTTTCTTCTTTTATTTTTACCAGAATGTGGAGGAGGGGATGTTGATGCTGGGCAGTGTAAAAGAGGTAACAGACTTTGAGGTGACTGTCAGCCTGCCTTGTGGCCTGCAAGGCTACCTCAGTATCAGAAACATCTCCGATTCATACACCAAGCTGCTCAGTGAGCAACTTGAAACAGCGGACACAGAGGTATGGTAGTAGAGAATGCGACATTGCACACATTTTGAAATACTTTTCTTCTGCATCTTTGACACTTTTTCTTTGCAGGAGTTTTTCTCTCTGCCCCATCTCTTTTATCCGGGCATGGTGTTCAGGTGTGTGGTTGCTAAATTGGATATAACCAGAGCAGGCTCCCTTAGTATTCAGCTGTCAGTCAATCCCAAACTGGTCAACAAGGGCCTCGCCTCAAGTGCTTTAAAAACTGGCATGGTGAGTAGTTAAGAAGCATCTTCAGTAATCTAAACATGTTAATCTTTGATCTAATGACTTACTTAAATTGTGCTGTTCCTGTGTTCAGGTTTTGAGTGGGTGTGTGGAGAGTGTAGAGGATCATGGCTACATTATTGACACTGGTCTAACAGGAACCAAAGCCTTCCTTCCCAAAACAGCAATACATGCCAAAACAAGCAATTCTGATGGTATGGCATACAAAATCTGAGTGGTTTTCCTAAGCCCTGTTGTTAAGCCCTAATGTTTTTTGCTGTCCTTGTAGCCCTTAATAGCATATGGGAGAGTAAGGGTTTAGCTAAAGTGACATTATCTTACAGCAGACTCTGCCTTTGTTTATGTGTTTCTAGAGTTGAAAGTGGGTCAGTATGTGAATTCACAAGTGGAGGAAGTAAAAAACAATGGCCGTGTGGTACGCCTTTCTGTCAACTCCCAGGCCATCGCCCAGACCTTTGCTGCATCCGAGCAGGGCTGGACCCTCACTAATCTTCTGCCTGGTCTTGTGGTCAAAGCTACTATTAAGAAGGTAAAGATTGTTGTTGTTTTCTTTATTTTATTGTATTAAATGTATGTAGCACTTCAGATCTGTATTTTTACAAAAACACTACTAGTCAAAAGTTTAGATGCACCTTCAGTGTTGTAGATTAATACTGAAGAAATCTAAACTGAAAGAACATGTATTGAATTATGTAGTAAGCAGAAAAGTGTTACACAGGCTATCTATAACTGTGTTACAAATCCAGATTATGTTAAGAAACAGTCAGTTAAATAAAGAGAAAAGACAGTCCATCATTACCCTAAGACATAAAGGTCTGTCAATCTGAAAAATCTCCTTTGAATCTGTCCCTAATTGCAGTTGCCAACACCATCAAACATTATCTGAGGTGATGTACCGGTAAATGTAATAAACCTTTCTGCAGCAGAGGCAGCTCTTGGTCTTTCTTTCTTTGGGCGGTCCTCATGAGAGCCAGTTTCATTGTAGTCTTCAATGGTTTTGGTGGGTGCGTTTGGGGACACATTCAAAATCTTGAGATTTTTCAGATTGACTTTCATTTCTTAATGATCGACTGTTTTTTCTCTTTACTAAACTGAGTGTTTGTTGCCACAATGTAGATTTGTCCAGTAGTTGTAGTGGCAGACGACAGTGTCAAATGACCTCTGACATATTATTCCAGAGTAATGGTACTGCTTGTGTTAGTGATGTCTTTCTCTCTTTTCTTTAATAAACAAAAAAGCCTACAATACAGTAAAGTATACTGCTATAGTTCTGTTATATTATATCCAATCATTCAGTTGAAATGTGTCTGTATTGCAGGTGACCAAACATGGCCTCCTACTCGACTTCTTGTCCGGCTTTAGTGGTCAGGTGGACTTTCTCCACATGGAGCCAGAACAGGCATCTAACTACACAGAAGGAAATGAGGTAAACTGAGTAAACACATGTATTGTTGTTTGTTTGAGGTCTTTAAGTGCAGAGGCAGTGAATTGGCTCAATTGAAATGTAGTTTATGAAAATGATTTTTGAGGTTCTGGCATCCCTTCACTCAGGTGCGAGCCTGTGTGCTGTATGTTGACCCGTCTACTCGACTGGTGGGTTTGAGCCTTCGCAGTTACCTCATCCTGACTGGGACCAGTGTCGACCCCCCTCCTGCTGATCGCATTGGTGAGGTGGTAAAAGGCTGCAAGATGACCTCTCTGCACCACATGTCTGGAGCCATGCTAGAACTGCCTGACAAGACTGTGGCTTTTGTGCATGTAAGTCAGACCCATGCTTGATAAACATGTGATATATTTTGACTTAGCCTTGTTTTAATATCATTGTGTTGTGGTTTTTGACAGAGGAACAACTTGAAGGAGTCTGATGTGCCAAGTAATGAAACCAGAGTGCTGGCCCAGTCGGAGCACATCTGCAGAATCCTGGACTTTAGCCTCATAGACCAAATTCATTTTGCTACTTTACGCAAGTATGTTTACATAATTGTGTGTTTAATTTTATAGTAAAGATAGCTCTCCTAATTCATCTTGGATAAACTCACACTATGTCCTTGTCTTGTGTTTTAGGAGTGTGATTGAAAAGCCTTTTTTCAGATACCAGGACCTTCATGCAGGTCAAGTTGTAGAGGTAACAAACACCTTATGCAAACTAATCTGTTAAAGCAGTTCACAGCAGCTCTCCTTGTCATATTCTGTTTGTCCTTTGTGTCTCTCACAGGGGACAGTGTCAGTCCTGCTGGACCATGGGATGCTGGTTCATATCTCTGACCGCATTAAAGGTTTTGTGCCTCAGATCCACCTGTCAGATATCATCCTCAAAAACCCAGAGAAGAAATATGTGGAGGGCATGAAGGTTAAATGCCGGGTCAGTGCAATATCAAGTGAAATTACTCTGTTGTCTTTGTGTGGTACGAGCTTCTGAAACTAAATTGTGCCACTGGTTTTAGTGAAATATGTTGCCATGCGTTGATCACCATATATATTCATTTCATTTTATGTATTTTTTTTCAGGTTCTGTCTGTAGATGCACTGAACAGAAAGGTGATTTTGACCAGAAAGAAAGGTATGGTTGAAAGCTCCCTGCCTTTGTTCCTCAGCTACAGTGACACCCGTCCCGGCTGCGTGTCCCACGGCTTCATCGTGTGCGTCAAAGACTTTGGTTGCATTGTGCGATTTTATAACAACGTCACAGGCCTGGTTCCAGCTGGGGAGCTCAGCTCCGAGCCAATCATTAATCCTGAGGATGTCTTCTATGTTGGACAGGTGTGGCAATTAAACTGTGTTGATATTGATATTATGCACATGCACTACCTGTCAAAAGTTTGGACACACCATTTCCTTAAGTGTTTTTTCTTTAGTTTAATGATTTTCCACATTGTACATTAATACTGATAACCTCCAAACTATAAAAGAACACATGGAATTATTTATTGAAGAAGTGTTAAACAACCTAGAACATCAAATTTTAGATTGTCCAAAGTAGCCACATTTGTCTTTGATGACAGCTTTACACACCAATAGAATCCTCTCATCAGATTCATGAGGTTGTCACCTGGAGCAGGGGTACCCTGTAAAGAGTTAATTTGTAGTGTGTCTTAACTTCTTAATGTTCTTATGACCATCAGTTGTCTTTTGCTGATTATGGGTGGGACAGAGTCAATAGCCCTATTAGTGCTATTACAACTACGGTAGAAATCTGTATTATAGCAATAAAAGCTCAGCTGAGTAAAAACAGTCCATCATTACTTTACAATATCAAAGTCAATCTGAAAAATCTCAAGAATTCTGAATGTGTCCCTAAGTGCAGACAACAAACACATCAAACACTGGTGAAGCTGACCATCTCAGGAAAGGAAGCCCAAGAGCTACGTCAGCTACTGCAAAGTTGGGTGACAGTGGTGCAGTGAGTAGCACTTGTGCCTCACAGCTAGAAGGTCCTGGGATCAATCCCAAAGCTGGGCAGCAGGGCCCTTCCGTGTGGAGTTTGCAAGTTCTCCCCTTGTCTGCGTACTCCAGCTTCCTCCCACAACCAAAAACATGTAGTAGGTGAATTGGCTACTCTAAATTGTCCATAGCTGGGAATGATTGTCTGTCTGTATAGCCATGAGGCCTCAGCCTCAAATTGTGAAGCACCAAGAGATAATCAGCAATTATTATTGGCACTATACAAAGAAAATTGAATTATTTTATTAAGTTCATTCTGCCTCACCTTGGATAGCATTTGATGGTTTTGGCAACTCCACTTGGGGACACTTTGAAACTCATTGAGATTTTTTGGATTGATTGACTTTCATTTCTCAAAGTAACAATGGATTGTTTTTAGTCAAGTGTTTCGTGCCAAAATATGGATTTGTACAGCAGTTGTAGCACTAATAGGGCCATTGACTCTACCCACTCTTCAAGAAGACAACTGATGGTCTACAACACATTAAGAAGACATAAAATTGCACAACTTAACTCTTGACATGGCATACCTGTGATTCAAAAACTGGTCCAGGTTACTACCTGTAGAGTCTGCTGAGAGGATACCATGAAAGAGTGCAAAGCTAAATGTGGCTACTCCAGACAATATGTTTTGGGTTGTTTAACACTGTTTTTGTCTACCTTTATAATTCCATGTGTGTTCTTTCTTTGGGATTTTTCAGTATTAATGCACAGTGTTGAAAATAATAAAAAATAAAGGAAAACACTAAAGGATAAAATGTGTCCAAACTTTTAATTGGTAGTCTACCGTATTTTCCGGACTATAAGCCACACCTGATTATAAGCTGCACCCACCATATTTTTAAAGGAAAAACCACTTTGTCCATACATAAGCCGCACCCAACTATAAGCCGCAGGTGCCCACCTTCGGGGGT
>JAQQAE010018602.1:0-11155 GCA_029823295.1 Pseudamia nigra
GATGGGTGGCGAAACGTTTTCAACCAAATTTCCAGTCCAGTCGATGGAAGAAAAAAACCACACGCCTTGGATATTATTATTATATTGACACCAGCAGGGATGCAGCACTAGGGGGCGACCTTGCTTTACTTGAGTGCAATCTTCTGGTTTGCTGTAAGGTTTTCTACTTTAAACAATCAGAAAAAAAAGAAAGATTTCCAGCAGGTACATTTTTTGTATGAATTTATTATTCATCTGAAAAGGCTTCTTTTCCCACTTAACCCTCATGTGGGTCAAATTGACCCTTTGTCATATATTGGTGAAGAGAAAAGTGTCGTGTGGAGGAAAAAAAAAAATGAACAAAATCATCACCGAAACAAACAAAATACTTAGAAATGAAAATGACGAACAACATTGAAGAAAAAAAAGATGATGAGAATTATCTTCATACTGAACAAAATAACCAAGAAAATGAGCAAAATTATAAAAAAAAAAATGAAACGAAATAATTATCAAAATCAACAAAGCTGCACAAAAAGAAGCAAAGCTATCCAAAAATAACCAAGAAAATGAAGAAAAAATGAACGAAGGAAAAATGGACAAATGTGAAGGAAAAATGAACAAATGCGAAGGAAAAATGGACAAATGCAATGGAAAAATGAACAAATGTGAAGGAAAAATGGACAAATGCGAAGGAAAAATGGACAAATGCGGAGGAAAAATGAACAAATGCGGAGGAAAAATGAACAAATGCAATGGAAAAATGAACAAATGCGATGGAAAAATGGACAAATGTGAAGGAAAAATTTACAAATGCGAAGGAAAAATGGACAAATGCAATGGAAAAATGAACAAATGCGATGGAAAAATGAACAAATGCAAAGGAAAAATGAACAAATGTGAAGGAAAAATGGACAAATGCGAAGGAAAAATGGACAAATGCGGAGGAAAAATGGACAAATGCGGAGGAAAAATGAACAAATGCAATGGAAAAATGAACAAATGCGATGGAAAAATGAACAAATGCGAAGGAAAAATGAACAGTGGTCCTGCAAAACTAACAAAATAAGCAAAAAATAAGAAAAAAAATCAAGTAAACAAGCAAAAATGAATATGATGAAGAAAAGGAACAAAACGAGGTTAAAAAAATAAAAGAATAAAATAAACCACAAAAATGAACGAATCACGCACAAAAACTGAAATGAATCTGTTCTGTGACATGAAGTTACTCACTACCAAGTACTTTTATATTTATGCATACTTCTACTTCCTTTTACTCCAGTACTGATTCTACTGCCTGGCGTTTTTCCACACGACACAACTTCTCTTTACAAATATATGACAAAGGGTCAATTTGACCCGAAAACGAGACGAGGGTTAAAAAAATGAATTGGCTGTTTATTTCTTGTCACTGCTTAAACATATCTGACCATTTTATTGCATCAAATACTACTGTAGTACTACTAGTTTTTTGCTGCCGTGTCACGTCTCCTAGACAACCAGGCGCCTAAAAACGTCTCCTCGGCCCTGGCCAGATGACATCACACAACGCCAGTGGAGGCACCGCGATGGAAATCTGTCCTGTAACCCAATGTTTCTTGATAATCCTCGCAGAGAACATAAATGAATCTGTGACATATTTGAGTCTGAAGCGTCACAAATAAGCCCATCTACCTTCATTTATTATTTAAAGTGTTACGATCCAGTTTCCGTAGGCGTGGTTTTCAGCTCGGGGAGTCACGGATGGTCACACGGTATACTTGGCGGACGTGGGCATGGTTTGTAAACTCTCTGCATTGACGGCAGCTGTGTGAACGTTCATTTAAGCAGCTGTGTGGACCACAAGAAGAAGAAGAGCGAAGGAGCGATGCTGATACAGACGTCTACGGACTGGTGATCACATTCTGAAGTAGCAGGCTAACGCTACCGTATATATTCACCTATACTCAGCACGACAGGACGGGGTAAAACCACATCACCCAGGGCTATTGTAGAACATAACTTAAGCGCCGTACAAACACAAAGGATTTAGATTACCGGGACTGGTCTTGGGAGCTTTGTGAATTGACTCAGAGCGATTTACACTGTTTGTGCCATATGTTTTTAAAAATGTCTTCATTCTAGTCGTCTGAAGTATATCCCTTTGAAGCTGTCAGAGCAAGTCTGATAATTAACAACTGTGCACGAACCAGGGGGCAACGACCGGGTTTGTTCATTGAGTCCAATGCGGAAGTAAATTTAAGTTGTAATTCCATGGCTTGGCCACTGGGGAAACTATCGTTTGGCTCCAAGAAGCTTTTTTCCCATAGATACATGTGATTCTATATGAAAATACTAAGCAAATAAATTTTTTTCATTGGTCGTCATGGTCTCAAATGTTTTATTTGGATCCTCTAATAAGTAACATGATGATTCATCTTTAACTTTTTTCTCCGTTATTAAGATATTACAACAAATAATCTAAAAAATCACGACTGTGCCGGGGTTTGATTAACATGTCGCTATAGTAACAGTTCGCTAGATCTTCTATTTATTCAGTATGTTCACAGTTCTACATGACATACACTCGACAGCAGCTGTGGGTCAGTGTTTATACTAACAACATGTCATACGACTTTGTTTGACACTGCACTGTGAAGTTTCAGTAAGCTAGCGGCTAATATTAGCTTCCCGTGAGCCCCCTGGCGTGAATGTTCAGTTAGCCCCTGCTGCCGTTTATCCAAATATGGTCACATCCTGTTTTTGGCTCCAATACGTCGTCCAGGAAGTGAAACCTGATTGGCCTCAAAACGACCCTTCACAAACCAGTGGGCGACGAAACGGTCACTTTGTCCAGTTTTAGCACATGAAAACATATGGAATCAAACAAACAAAGGGTTAAACAACACATTGTCCAAAGTAGCTGCATTTAGCTTTAATGACAGCGCCTCAGATTCCCGTGATCTGTTCCCGTCACCCGGAACTGTCTTCAGGACTCCGGATCTATTTGTATTTGTCTTGTACTGTATTGGTGAAACTAACTTGTTCTTTAATTTCTTGGTCATTTTGTAGTGTTTCTGCTATAAAAGAGATTTCTTGTCTTCTTAACGTGCAGAACAAGGATGGGGTTCGAGTCGCTAGTTGAATACCGATCCAATCAGAGAATGCCTTGAGTGTGCAACGCTATATGTGGCTACACTGGACAATCTAAAATATAAAACACGTCCTGGGTACTTTTACACTTTTTATTTGCCACTTAATTGCATGGATGCTCTTTCAGAGTTTGGATGTTCTTCTGAATTACTGTACAACGTTGAAAGAAAAAGGCACGTCTATCATTTTGGCTGGTGGTGTATGACTGAAATGTGTTTTTTGTTTGCATTTCTAGCTGAAATATCTCGGTATCTACTGGCTGTGCCGACAGTATTAAATATTTGTCTTTTAAGGTTTGTGCGTGGGTGGAATTTGGACAGAGAACAAAACAGCACTTTTCTCTTCGAGGTTTGTGCCTATGCCGTCCAGAAGTTTCTGTTGGAGACTGCGTTGTCCTGGGAGATGGTCAGGATTTGATGTTTGTTGCCATGGAGTCCACCGATATTACTGCGCAGGCTCGAATCATCCAACAAATAGAGCATAGCAGGTTGAGGATTTTGTAAATCAGTGTGCGATGCAGTTCTCGGAACCACTGTGCCTTACAGCGTAAACGGCGACGTGACCCAGACACACAAGAACAAAAAGGCCACCAAGCAGAAAAGCTAAACCAACATCTGAGCTCTGCAGAAAAGTTAGCCTGTTCTACTGTCAAACCACTTCCTGTGCACTGACAGGAAACAGGCGTATACCGGTGTTGACAGAGGGATCCACGTCACCGAAAGCTGTGAAACTGGGAGATCTTCGGATGTGCACTTACTGAGGGAAATGTTCATGGTTGAAAGAGGATCATGGTTTACTTTCGTCGAACGGTTTGGAAATAAAGCATCGCTCTTTTTGTCCATCGATGATTTGGGTCGAGCCTGTCGTCTTCCTTTATTCACAGAAATGTGAGGGCTGGACATGACGCGAGTGGTGTTTTCACCACAGTCACATTTCCTCTCAAACCCTGCCAGGCGGACAGAACATGCACACTTGCATTTCACACCTCGCAAGAAACATAACAGCGAGCGGTGACAAAAACATGTCAGCCTCGATGCTTCTCTAGTTACAAAGGAGGCAGAATTTTAATCTGATTTGCTTCAGTTACAACCAAAAAAATGCTGTCGTATTATTGCCATATCTGTCAGGGTTTTTTTAATGAAAAGAATGGAATTAAAACATTAAATAAAGATAATGATTCTTTTGCGCAGTCGTGGTCTCAATTTTTTAACAACACAGTAACTGATAAAAATGAATCAAGTGGTGAAAAGATGATGATTTTAATTCACGTTGTATATCGTGTAGCACCAGCAATAAATTAAATCATCATTTAAAAACTGCATGTATTTAAATGATGATTTATATCTACAGTGGTATGAAAAAGTTTGGGCACCCCTGACAATTTCGATTGTTTTCAATTTCAGTAGGCGTTTCATTTTGATCCATCAAATAACTGATGGGCACAGTAATATTTCAGCAGTGAAATGAGGTTTATTGGATGAACCGAAAATGTCCTATATGCATCAAAACAAAATTAGACAGATGCATAAGTTTGGGCACCCTTCTCATTTTGTTGATTTGAAAATGATCAATGACGACCCACAGACCAGCTCCAAACACCTACAACATCATCTCGCTGCAGACGGTGTCGCTGTGCATCGTTCAACAATTCAGTGCACTTTGCATAAGGAAAAGCTGTGATGTGGAAGAAGCCTTTTCTGCTCACACGCCACAAACAGAGTCTCTTGAAGTATGTAAAAGCACATTTAGACAAGCTAGTTTCATTTTGGAATAGGATTCTGTGGACTGATGAAATAAAAATCGAATTATTCGGTCATAACAAGGGGCGATATGCATGATTGTTAAAGAACACAGCATTCCAAGAAAAAAAACATGCGTAAAACTTGGTGGAGGTTCCATCATCAACTTTATATGACGGAACAGATTCATTTCTTCATTTTTTGGGTGATTTGTTCATTTTTGTGGTTTATTTTATTCATTTATTTTTTGCTCTGTTTCTTCATCACATTATTCATTTCTGCTCCTTTACTTGTTTTTTTTTCTTTTTGCTTACTTTTTTTGGTTCATTGTGTTGCTTATTTTGTTAGTTTTGCAGGACGACTGTTCATTTTTCCTTCACATTGGTTCGCTTTTCCTTCTGATTTGTTCATTTTTCCTTTAGATTTGTTCATTTTCCTTCTCATTTGTTCTCTTTTCCCCCAATTGCAAGGCGTGAGCTCAGTTTGCTTCCATTTGTGAATTTCCCCTTTTTGTGGGATCAATAACGTATCAATCAATCAAGCAATCAATCGAACGCCCCAAGGAACACAGTGGAATACCTTCTCCAGATCCACAAAGCACATGTAGACTGGTTGGGCAGACTCCCATGCACCCACAAGGACCCTGCTGAGAGGCTAGAGCTAGTCCACCATTCCACGGCCAGGACAAAAACCACACTTCTCCTCCTGAATCTGAGATTCGAATAGCTGACGGATCCCCCTCTCCAGTACCTCGGAATAGACCGTACCAGGGATGCTGAGGAGTGTGATAGTTGGAACACACCCTCCAGCACCTGTTTGGTGCATAGGCACAAACAACCCTCCCCCCCTCCCGACCCCCAATGTACAGGCGCCAAGCTGGGGAGTAAAAAGTATGCTCATACCTGCTTGTCGCATCTCTCCATAAGCAACTCCAGAGTGGAAGGGAGTCCGAACCCTCTCGAGGACACTGGTTCCAGAGCCCAAGCCGTGCGTCGAGGTAAGCCCGACTGTATCCAGCCGGTAACTCTCCACCTCACACACCAGCTGAAGCTCCTTCACTGCCAGAGAGGTGACAGTCCACATCCCCTTCTGCAACCGAGGTTCGGTCCACCGGGACCCCCGCCTTCGGGTACCACCCACATCACATTGCACCGACCCCGACGGCCTCTCAGGCGGTGAGCCCACGAGAGTGTGGAACCATGTTGCCTGGCTGGGGGCCCCATGGGCACAGGCACCTGCCGTTGAGCTCCACCACCTGGCTCCACTGATTTCTGCTTCCTGAAATTAATTTTTAAATGCATCTACAATGAGCATTAGAGCTGCTGTGTGGTTTCATCCAAAGACAAGACACTGACGGTGGAGTCTCCAGTGCTCCGCCAACAAGAACCGTGAAATGTCCCACTGCAGAGCCACATGCCGACGGTCAGCCTTCTCCATAACGGGCCGTCACATCTGGAACAGGGCGACATTACATTAATGACAGATTTCAAAACTTTCCCAACAACAGCGTAGAACTCGCTGAAAACAAAACCAGAATGTCCCCACGTCTCCTGTTGTGAAGTCAGACTGTGTCAGATGGGATTCGGGTTTTTAATATTGTTTTTGAATACTATTGTTTGTGCTGTTTTTGTAATATTGTTGTGTAAATGCATTTCTCTCTTTAAAAGCCCAGCCGGGAACAGCAGCTGTTAATTAGCTAAATGCTTTATGGTCTTTGTGAAGGAGATCAGATGTTCTACATGTTCACTATGTTCTTGGTAGGTCCTCAGCAGACGAGGTGTTTCTGCATCTGATTCAGCACAGCAGGGGTTTGTTTTGTTCGAGTCCATTTGGTTTATGTGGTTTCCTCCCATCATGCACCACATGTTCAGTTGTACCTTGGCCTCATTTGGTTTTTCCGCCCTTTGCCCCAATTTGATCTTAACGGGGCATGGAATATTTACTTAAGGGCCTTGGTTTGATGCATTTGATCTGTCGTGCTATAATTTTAAGATCTTTAAAAAGGAAAAGAAAATCGTGTAACCAAGGCAAATCATGGCTTCAAAAGTTCTGTTGACAAAAACAAAAATGATGTTGTGATTATTTGTTTAATCCCTCGCAGTTATTTTTTCAAAGGACACAAAACATATTAGAACAAAACAGAAGGACCTAAAGACACTTCGAGTCGGGGCGGGTGGGTGCTTGGTGGTTGAATGTCTTCTTCCTGTTGCCATGACGAGAAGGTGACTTTGGACACAACCGCTCCCACATAAATACAAAATCACTTCTCAGTCACATCCCAACATTTACCTCACGACCAACTCATCCACACTATTTTCGTTGCAATAACATATTTCGTTTCTGTTCAATAATCCAGCGTGCTACAGCAGACGGTTTTCCATTTAGACCCTTAGATTAGCTCTGCTGCTAAATACTGGTTAAATACAGTATGTAATTTCACCTCAGACACTCAGCTAATCACAGGTACCAGCTTATGTGATGCTAAACTACAGGGTGTCTAAGGTGTGGTTTGAATGGGGGGGGGGGGGTCAGCGGGGACCTGTTTGGGCTCAGGGTCCCACGTGTGCATTGTAACTTTTAAACTGTGAAAGTGTGATGAGAAGCGAGGTTGGAATTTTTAACTGGAAGCCAAACCATTAACTTTTGGGAAATCTCATGCCGTTAGCATTAACACGGGCAAAAATATTGACAATTAAAAAAAATGTTCCAGAGTTAAATGTGTGTGTTAAGGTGTATTTTTGTTCTCAGGACAGTGAGTAAAGCTGACGTGTTGCGGTTGGGTTTAGGTCGACAGATGTGAATGAACAGGAAGTGAATGTGCCACTTAGTGGAGAAGCAGCACAGACGCAAACAGGTCAGTTGTGGAAATAACAGACTCGGCCATGGACGTGAAACGCATCACCGTGAATCTGCTGCTGCACACTCTGCTTCTAACAGGTATTTATTTACTTTATGATCAGGATTCATGATTTCAGGTCATAAATACACAGAACGATTTACAACTAACCAGGACAGTGACTTTGATTTCCCGTCTTTAGAAAGACATTAGAAATGGGTGAAATTCTACAAACTCATTTAATCGGCGTTAACATGTCCTCTGTGTGATATTTGGGTCAAATTGACCCTTTGCCATATATTTGTAAGGCGAAAATGTGTTGTATAGGGGGGGGGGGAAGGAATAAAATCATAACCCGAATAAACAAAATACTTAAGAATGAAAACAATGAACAACGCTGAAGAAAAAAAAAATGGATGAAAATTATCTTCATACTGTCTGTGAAGATTCTCAGTCGTCCAGGTCATAGTATCCACGCCGTGTGGTTTTTCTTCCATCTTTGGTTGAAGACGTTTCGCAGAGCCATCCGGGAACTGAAGAAGCTTCCCGGATGGTGGCAAAACGTCGTCAACCAAATTTCCAGTCCAGTCGATGGAAGAAAAACCACACGCCCTGGATATCTTCATACTGAACAAAATAACCAAGAAAATGAGCAAAATTATTCAGAAAATGAAACAAAACAAGCATCAATATGTATAAAGCTGCACAAAAATACGCAAAACTAGCCACGAAATGAACAAAGAACGAGTCAAACAAAAATAACCAAGAAAATGAGCAAATGTGGAGGAAAAATGAACAGTCGACTTGTAAAACCAACAAAATAAGCAACAAAATGAACCAAAAAAATAAACAAAAAGAAAAAAAAATCAAGTAAACGAGCAAAAATGGAAAAATACAATGAAGAAACAGAGCAACAAAGGGTTAAAAAACAAATGAATAAAATTAACCACAAAAATGAACAAATCACCTAAAAAAAAAAGATTAAATGAATCTGTTCCGTGACATAAAGTTACTCACTACCAAGTACTTTTATTTATGAGTACTTCTACTTCCTTTTACTCCTGTACTGATTCTACTCCCTGACGTTTCCACACGACACAACTTCTCTTTACAAATATATAGCAACGGGTCAATTTGACCCAAAAACCAGACGAGGGTTAAAAGCCGAGGGATAACAACTTTATTGATCCCCAACGGCAACGAATATGCGGCTCACCCTCGTCCACGGTACGTACCGTACCGACGGTCAGTCGACAGCGTTCGGCAGAACAAAGGGTCGTAGAAAAGTGTCAACGAGAAAGATGGAGGCGTTAAAATCCAAGCGTAGTCTCTGTTTGCTGAAGGAATGAACTTACTCGGGGCGCGTGGCGGCAGCGACCTGATGCCGTAACGTGATGCGGCGGGTCGACGACGCCGACGGCCTTTTTTACCGAGTCTCCCACCCTGAACTCAGATCCGTCCGTTTGAGTCCAGGGATCTTTGATCAGATCTGACAGTGATGTTAAGTCTGTTTCTATCCTCAACAGAAAAACCATGAAGCCAACAAATACAAGACTCAATAAACGAACAGAAATGACCTAAAACTGACTTTGACACACTGAAAGAATCCAACTTTCTCCGTTAACTTCTGTTCACGTCGGACACAGTGTTCGCATCGAATTTCAACGTGGAGGCAAACGCCGCACGCGGGTGTTTGTGCGACTGGAGACACTCGCCTCGTGTTTGTCGCTGTGTCCAAAGTCGGCCATCGTGGTTGTCGACGCAGAACCACGATCAGGCTCAGAACCAGAGAGCAGAGGCAGGAGGACAGTGTCATCAGAAAATCTGTCCTCCTCAGAAGATCTACGCAAGAACAGCAGCAGTGACGACACATGACAGTTTTACTTGACACCTGACTGTTTACGAAGACCTTTTAAGTCTAAAAATCAACTTTAAAACATGCTCCGTCAGGTTAAAATGAGAAGAGTCTCTCACTTAGGATGTTTTGTTAAAACCTGATTTTAAAAAAAATCTGTGAATAAAAGCCTGGCACGAGCCCTGGGTTTCTCCAGAATTTATAATACTTAAAATCCTTTAATTTTCTCAAAAATGGACAGTGCTCCTTATGTATGGATTAATTCTGCTGACTGACCTCGAACCAAGCTGCATCACGGCACCGTAGTCAGGAGCCTCGTGGACGTACAGGTCCAGCCAAAATGGCTGTTCAAAATAAACTCAGTGGCTGAAATGAGAAAGTGAGTTAATCAGTTTTGATGTGTGTGTGTGTGTGTGTGTGTACATCATAAACCAGTCACACTGATGGACTTTGCTTTGTGCACAGGTTCACTGTGCGACAAAGATGCAGTCTACGTCCAAACGACCCTAGGAGGCACCGCTGTGCTGTCATGTACCAAACCGGGTTCTGCAGCAGGTTGCTCGTCCATCTCCTGGACCTTCTATAAAGCTGGGGAGGTTCTCTACACGACGGAGGTGAGCGGCGGAGTGGTGCGTAAGGATTCGGACAAATCCCCCCGCACATCCCTCACACCTGACTGCTCCCTGGCCTTCCGGGACTTGAGGGTGGAGGACGCCGGTTCCTACGTCTGTTTGCGGGATGGGAAATCTTTGACTCATGTTTATCTGTCTGTCCTTACCATCACGTCCCCGTCGTCCATCACAGACCTCCATCCTGGAGCCAGTCTCACCCTCAACTGTGTCCTCCACACGTTTTATGATGCAGGCAGCTGCCGGCCCTACTCCAGCGTGTTCACCTTGAACTGGGTGGACGAGGATGGGACCACGCTGACCCCCGACCACAGGTACGTAGAACGTATCAGAGTGGAATAAAGGTCACCTGATTGGAACGAATCCAATCAGAAACAACCTGATCCGTTTTTACTTAGAAAAACGGACACAGGAAACGATGAGCATGTGTGTCTGTGTGAAATACAAATTTACTGTCAGAATGTCCAGAATGTAATTTAGAACAGATATGTCCAATACCCCCCCCCTAAAAATTATTTCAATTTTGAAACCAGAAGGTTCTTTACCATGTTAAAAATATAAAAGATGAAAACAATGTAAAAAAAAACCAAAAGGAACATTCGAAAGGTGACGTAGAAGACACAGTATGATCAGAATGATGCAAATGATGATAAAGAGACAAAAGCAAGACAAAAAAAAAACAACAAAACTGATGTAATAAATGACGTCAAAGACAAAATCAACATTCAACTGTTGAATCTCTGTGTAAGACACAAACACAGCCCTGCATTAAAACCACATACTGAATTAAAAAGAGCACAGACACAACATATTTACATGAATTATCAAAAAACCTCATGAAATACGTTGACTATAATCCTCTCTTTTCAGAAACTCATGAAGTTTGTCCAACAGACACTAGATGGAGCCATTTCACAACATACACTAAGTACTGTACTGTAATTCCAAACCTTCAGGCAATAGCCTCAAGTCTGTGATCAGTGGA
>JAQQAE010018603.1:0-11155 GCA_029823295.1 Pseudamia nigra
TAACCCCTAAACTGGAGGAGTGGCTACAACAGATCCCAGGAAAAACATCTGACATCTCAGTCCAGAAAAGTGCAGTTGTAGGAACAGCAAAGATACTGCGCAGAACCCTCAAGCTCCTAGGCCTCTGGTAGAGGACCTGAACTTTGAAGGAATAGGTTTGAACCCAGTCATTGCTGCTGTGTGCTTGGGTGAATGAATGGTGAATGAGGTGCCAGAGCGGCTATTAGCCCGGGTTGGCTTTCAGTAGGGGCCTCAATTAAACCTACATTTTGAAATGTACATTTAATTGAGGTGATGGAAACTTCTCAAATTTTGAACAAGGTGTAAATTTCACGTCATAAACTTCAAGGAAAGTCTGCTGCATCAAAAAAGCTAAAGGCGCATTCTTTCCATGAAACACTGAGCAACTAACCAATTCATGCTAAAAAATACAGACATGACATCAGCTTCTTAGACTGGTGGCAGCTAATCTAAGCTACGAAGTTAAGACAATTATCAAGCTAAAGCAACAACACACTGTGATGCTACAGTAACAAGCTGCTGAGCACACAGCTGGAGGAGAGAACTTACAAGTTCATCATGACAGTAGGAAGTAGCTTCAGCCACTTCAGACTTTAATGACGCTTTAATAACGTCACGTTGGTACCAGACTTTAAAATCAGGTGCCCTGATCCGTTTGCTGTGGTTAAGCACCTCCAAAGTAGAGATAGACCGATATGGTTTTTTCAGGGCCAATACCGATACCCATTATTAGTATCAAGGAGGCCGATAACTGATATTTGGAGCCAATATTTATTTGCAGTAAAAGTGAAAATATTTCCGTCAAAATTTTGGATAATACAAACTCCAACACTTAACTTTGTTTAAATGTCTTTAAGCATATGTTTATGAAACAGCTTTTTTTTCAGATTTGCAACATGTTAAAAGGGTTTTTTTTTTATCTTAGTCAATACACATTTTTGTTTTAAAATTCTAACAAAAAGTGCAGGAGCTCCCAGGTTCATCAGCATGTCTTATGAAGTTAAATTAAAACTTTAACAAATAAATATCTCCCTAAAGTTTTCCACAGCAATGCTTCATTTATTACAGCATTTGGGAGCCTGTAGTTGATTTTATTATGTAAATATTATATTTTAACAACATGTGGTAGCAGGGACCCTGTCATTCAAATGTAGACTGCTACATTACTAGCCATTAATGTTGCTATAGCTGGAAAAAATAGAACAATAGCAATAGGAGAAACTATTCACCCCGGAACACAATGCAGTTCATGTAGGTTTTATGATGCAGTTAAATTATGTCTTATGTCTTGAACAGTAATATCCTGCTCCTCTACAAGAAACTACCAAAGACAGCTTAAGGATACACTTCACCTAACAATATGTCATTTTCTGCTGCACGACATCTCAATCAACACAGAAAAAGGTTCACATACTTCTACTATGATGGACTATTTCCATATACATATTATCACCAACCTTGTTTTAAGTCATTAACAGACACATCTGGACGGACTGTGAGCGAGCAGAGCTGCCACTTATGTTCATATAACGTTATTGGAGTCCGTGAGTTGTCGAGGATTCAGATGTTTATTACAACTTCGGGAGAGTCTGCTGCCTTCATTTACTTTCCAAACATATATCTGCTCTCCGGAGCTTCTCCACTTGGTAAAACTTTCCCTGCTCTAAGCCGTGTGTGTGTGTGAGCACTGTGCACGCACAGCGTTCGCTGCTGATTGGCTGTTGCCCATGCTCTGTGTGTAACCAATGAGATGGACCTGTGGGTGGGACAATGCAGACAGTGTCGCAACTGCATCAGAGCCAAAATAACCCAGTTTTAAATTGATCGTCTGATGCCAATATGCGTCAAAATGCCAAATATCAGCGCTGATAATCGATCTATCCCTACTTCAAAGATTTGCAAAAGTTTGTTGATGGAAACAAACACAAATGCACATTTCCTTTTATCAAAATTAGGAAAATTCACTTAAACATGTGATACTTTTGGATTGAAGCCCAGGGTTAGTTTGCCTAAAGGCAGTTGTGGCAGTTGAAAAGTGCTGTATATCTGTTATTATTATTTATTATTGCTATCCATAAAGACTGCAAATCAGATCACAAATAATAATTATTAAGTTTTAATTAATTTATTATCTATTGAGTGTTAAGAAATTTGCTCATTTTTCTTTTTAACAATATGAAAAACACATAAAAGACATATTCAAATATCATGTTCTATGGTCAGAACATGAAGATTTTGTTATTATAATTACATTAAAATGGTTATTAGTTATTGACTTATCCCCCAGAAAAAATGTGACATTAGGTTCAGGAACAAAATGAGCTGGGTTAGGGTTAGGAACAGATCAACACTCAGCCTTACGCATGTCCTGCCATGTAGACTATTATATGACAAAAAAGAAAAGTCACATTTAATTTTGGTTTGAAAGTGGACACAAACACTGGTCTTTCGTCTGTAAATTGGCTCTGATTAAGTAATTTGCTGCCTAATAATGTGCCAGCATTGCAAAATAAAGCTGACAGAGCGATGCTGAGCTGATCGTCCTTCCAGATTTATCTCACAGCACTGGTTAGCACTCGCATAACAACGCAACTGTTCATCCATGTAATTATTCACATGCATGCGGTAAATCTCGGTTGATTTCACTCCCTTAAACAATGATGAGGACAGGCTGGGATAATAAATACAGTATGGCTAGTTCTATTAACGTTAATAGCTTTAATGATACCACTTACTGAGGTCTGGATGGTCAAGGTGATGTGCAATAACTCAGAGAGACTGATTAAGGTGAATTCACTTTGTGATAGAGGCTTCATGTGTTACTGTTTGTTTCACTCATCGGCCTCTTGGTTATTTCACCCTGTTAGGCTGTGTTCAAAAGACGTGGGAGAAGTTTTTTGCATTTTTAGATACTGTTGATGCATCCATTTTAAGTGTAGCTCAGAGCTGTGTATGTGGGTCAGGGAAATGCCGATTTCTTCGAGCCAAAACAGACTTGAGCTTGAGATGAAGTGCCCTTCAGGTACAGAAAGAAAGAAAGGGAAGAAACATCTCCCATCTATTTCATCCATTTAATAAGATAAAATTACCTGGGGATATGTTTCTTTTTTTCTTTGTACTCCGTGCTGCTCAGCCCTCTCTGGGGCTTTGTGCTGTAATTGTGTGGTAGTGGAGGGAAATGAGTCCTGATTCGGGGGTTTAATTAAATCTGAAGCTGAAGATATGGGAACATGATGTGCAACACAGCTGGAATAAAGCTGCTTAGATTTAGTGACCAGGCACCATAGTTAAATATCCATCAGGAGATCATGTCACATATTTGAATTAATCACATTACAACCTCATACATGCAGCTTCAACACTGAAGCCACTTGTCAAGTCCTCCAGCTATGACTCATATCCTGCACTGCAGAAGAGAAACTTGTGCATTCAGAGCCCTTGAAGAGAATCCCAGAAGTTCCTTTCATGTTTGTACAATCAGAATTTGGATCAAAATGTACCCATCTGTCACTTGCACGGAATCCAATAAAGCTCAGAGTGGTTGCCACGGCCGTTTCTGCTACAAGGCTGTAATGATGCAGTTATTTAAGTGCCAAAAAAACTATTTACTTACCAGCTCCTCCGAGTGGGGAATGCAATAATGAAACTGCATTTTATATCCAAAAACATAATCAACCACAGCTTGAAATTGAATCCAGTGACTGACGCTGACAGCTGCTACATCTGGCGCCAAGAACTCTGACTCCCTTTGAAAAAAAACTGGAAACTTTTCTACAAATACTAAGTAATTATGATGGTATTTACTTTATCTGAACCCCAGCAGAGGTCTTTTTAAATTATTGCTCAGTGAATTACATTGGCTTTGACTGACAGGTGTGATTGAACGTTACCTGCCGAGTCAGGCTTTTAATGAGCTGCTGTTGTGGTTAAAACCAACACAACGGCAAAAGCAGCTGTTTTACTGCTGTGGATTGTAACATGATGTAATGCTAATTTTGTTCCTGGGTAATGAGGTTTATTTCCTGATTGCTTACATTGTAAATTTATCAAAAATGGCCATTATTCCCTTTAAAATTTTGTTTTTGTGACCTGGGAAATGAAACGAAAAACAGTCATATCTGCACAGTGTCATGTGCAAAACATCTGAATAAAATAATATTATGAATCAAAATTTACAGGCATTTTTTATAGATATATAAAATGAACAAAACTTTTTTCCAAGAAATGCAACTGCAATTGTAATCACTTTCACGAATCAGCCCCCAAATACTGTATAGCACCCCATCATATTTACATTGTACCTTGGTAGTAGTCCAGTATATCTTGGTGGAGTATGCCCACATATTTTCCTTTAATTTATCAAGATGAGCATCAAGGATATAGACTTTTAAGGATGTCCTGCAGACCACTTGACCAGAGGTTTTGTCACTAGATCCTCAAACAGTTCCATGTCATTTTCAACTCCAAACCACTGCAACACAGCCAGCCCAAGTTTTCTCTCCTTGCTGTTGAGTTTCTTGGGAATTCTCTGCACTCCGGGATATTCTCTATGAACTGCCCAGCATTACATCTACTGGGAATGTTTGGGAAAATTCATATATTTGAAAGTTTCTTCACCCAGGTCACGAAAACAAAGTTTCAAAAACAAATGCAGTCTTTTCCATTTTCTTTAGGCATAAGAAACTGGGAAGTAACACTTCAGACAACTGAAGTTCAAACGGAGACAGGAGCCAGACAGGTCCTCAGGCTCAGCTGGAGCACTCACACACAGACGATTTCTGAGAACGACATCCAGAGTTAGTCAGAAGTCCAACGATTAGATCTGCTTCCACACAAAGAACTGACGATGCAGCGACAAAGAGATCACTGACAGGAGCTTAAATACTGAGAAGTTTGCAGGGAAGTGGCTGATTGAGATGCAGAGCAGGTGTGCAGGAGTGTGAGCAGAGCAACGAGAGGTGGGGAGCAGAGAGCATGGAGTCTTCGCCTCCAGACCTGATGCCTAAACACACACTTGCTGTGTCTCAGTTCAGAGTTTTCAGCCGACGTGGGCTGCATTTGTCGGCTGTTGACATCATAGTCAAGCGTGAAGTCTGTCCCATTTTGACGGCTCCTTCAACTGTAGTTGACGAATGCAGCCGAATAACCGACACAACCGATGTATCCTTCACGGCCCACCGTATGTCATAATGCAGTGCACACATGACAGACAAGAGTACTGCCGAATCACGGAGCTATGAGGAATACACAATTAAATAAGATAGAGCATTTCCAATTCATGAAATACATTAAAAAGCAAAATAACCACAAACGGGAGTGAAAAATCCTTCATCTCTAAGCAGCAGCTGGTTGGCGACAGTGCCTACATCACTACGCAAGTGCTAATTTACACAAATTGGCCAGCCTCCGTGGGCTAGACTGTCCCACAACCATCAGGTATAGCCCTCACAGCCCACGTCGGCTGCAGCCCTCACAACCCACGTCCCATTTAAAGACCACTAGGTGAAGCCTTCTCAGCCTGTTTTCAGGCGAGTGGAACTGCCCTGTAGACCTGTCAGTTAACCTTCAGCATGGCAGACATTTCCCATCATATCTTACAAAGGGAGTGAAAATGTTAAGATTCACCACCACATCCCTTCTTAGTGGATCCAAATAAAAGATTGAAGGCCATGATGATTCACTTAGTTTTTAGAGGTCCAATGGAACACTCTGGGAATCAGTGCTTTTTGGAGCCAGAGGTCACCCTCGCACCTACTGACACTACTACAACTTTGTAATTTGTTTATTGGCCTCATTGAACAGCTCATCTTTTCTCACTGCTTCCTGTCCTAAAGTGTCCCATGACTTTTCAGTATTGCTACGAAAATAAGATTTGGAGAAGCTAGTGTATACAGTAAACATCACCCAAAAGCTTAAAAACAACCACCTACAACCATTATTTAGACGGTTTTGATGGTGTCCACATTGGTTCTACATTAATTTGTTGTCAGTGGTGCTCAAAATAATTTGGATGCTGCATCTAAACCATATCAAGGAAACAAAAATGCCCCAAAATGAAAAAATGCCCAAACATGAAAGACTCAAGGTTTCTAACGCAGTTCCTCAAAAGGTGGGCAATACGCCAAAATCTACGTGTTTATGCTGTCTTTAACAGGGGTCTGCAACCTGTGGCTCTGTCTCCAGTGATTCCATGATAGAACACCTTACAATAAATCAGAATGTAAAAAGCAAGCAACAGTCAACAGAAAGAACAAAAAAATGACATAAATAATGAAACAACAGGAAGATAAAGTTGAAGAAAATTGTCTTCAAAATGAGCAAAACAAACAATATTAAACAATAGAATAAATAACATGAACAAAATGATAAAATTAACAATACTGAAGAAAATAGCCAGGGTTAAGGCAAAACTGGACAAAGTAATCCAGAGAATAAATGAAACGATTAGGAAAACAGACAAAAATGTACAAAAGTGATTAAAATAATATATCAACTGGATGAATAATGAACACCAATTAACACAGTAATCAACAAATTGAGCAAATAATAAACAACAAATGACAGCAGTTACGAACAAAACCATCCATCATCTACCGCTTATCCTGGTCAGAAAAAGCCAGACTTCCCTCTCCTCAGCCACCTCCTCCAGCTCCCTTGGGGGGTCCTGCAGGCCAGTCGAGGGGCATAGTCCCTCCAGTGTGTCCTGGGTCTGCCCCAGGGCCTCCCCTTAGTTGGAGCTAGTTTTGGCAACCGGGGATTGGACCACCCAGGCCCCTGCTTTCAGCTGCCACCTAAACCACACAGCACCGGACCTTTATGACCCTTCCTGCAGGTGGCGGGCCCACGGGAAGGCGTAGTCATAAGGGTCTTCTGAATCGCTCTTCGTCTGACCTGTCACCTAGGAACAAAAACAACAAAATGGGGGGAAAAAAATCATACAAAACTCACATACAGTAAAGCTGAACAAAACATGGGAAATGTAAAAAGTAATCAGGAAAATAAACAACTGAATAAAATAATATACTGGAAACAATCTGCAAAATGAACAAAAAAATGAAAAATTTAGCAAAAACAATTAATGAAGTTAACATGAAATTGAACAACATGAAAAAAGTGAGCAAATGACAAACAAAGGTGAATAAAATAAGTAACACATTTGTGTTTGACACGTTGCTAGACAAAACATACCTCACATGATGTGGTTCATAAAGGGTAAAGGCACTTCAGTGAAAACACCTGCTTTAATGAATGGCTGGCGGGAAAACCTGCTCCAGACACATATTTTATTCCTTCAATCAAAACAAGGGCTCTTTGTATTGTAAAGTCTGACAACAATTCAACCTAAAACCTCAGCTCTGGTTGCTGTAAAATCTGAATTATTGTCAACATGTGCCATTCAAAACCATGTAAGACGCTGAGTTTGAATAAAACGTGTGACATGTGTGATTCCATTGTGCTGTGGAACTGTGAAAGTGGCTCTGACGTCGCCGGGATGATAAAACCTGCAGCTTCTCTTCGGGTACGAGGTTGAATCTCCAGTCCGACACCTCGCCAGCTCTGACGTGACATAACGGCTTAAATGTCTGAGGCGTTAAAGCCGAGGCGAGGATCACAGCTCTGACACATTAAGTTCCAATTAAAAGGGAGCGGTGTTATCCTGTTAATCATCCGGTCATGGTGCATAAACGCAGTCAAATTCGAGGGTATTTTTAGCATCAGGCCAAGTGGTTAGTGAGGTCACACAGTCACTGGGGGATTACTGTCACCAGCAGCAAAGAGGCTCTGGACACAGTGGACTTAGTCAGAGAGCAACACGACATGAAATATTAATGTCACACTGAGGTTACAAAAATAGATGCATGGAAAAACTATGGGGAAAAAGACAAAGAGTTTTTTTATATCTGCAGTGCTGCAGAGTGTTTGCACGAACAGACTGACACGCAAAGAGCCATCTTTCCCCATATTTTGTTAATTTCCTTTTTTTAAATACATGTTTGTTCATTTTTGTTGATTTATTGAATTCATTTTCTCATCATTTTCCTGTTTTCTCAAAATAATTTTCCTTCATCCCTGCTCATTTTGTTCATTATTTTGTTTATTTTACACACTAATTTGTTAATTTTCCTCTTTTTTTACCTTATTTGTTCATTTTGTCCCTATTTATAGTTTATTTTGCTATTTTTCTTCATTTTCTTCTTTAATATTGTTTTTATTGATCGTTTGTTAATTTTTCTTAATTTTTTTAAACTAAATTTATTGATTAACTTGTATATTTTCATTCATTTTTAATACATTTTGTTTCTTGTTTTGTTAAGATTTTGTTCATTTTCTTGTTTTTTAATACACTTTTGGTGATTTTGTGCATTATTTTCTCCAATTTTCCCACATTTTCGCTCACTTGTTAATTATTTTGTCCATCTCTGTTTATTTTGTCTTGTTTTTTGTATATTTTTTGATCATTTTTTTTAGAGTATTTTTTTATTTTTCTTCATTTTGTTGTTTTTTTTAAGTACATGTTTTTCTCTATTTTGTGGAGAATTTATTCATTTTTACTCATTTATGTGAATTTTGTTGAGTATTTTGTTAATTTTGTTGAACAACTTTGCTCATTTTGTGAACACTTTTATATATTTCGGTTAATTCTCGTGCTTTTCTGTTTTTTGTTTATTTTGTGGACTATTTTTATTTATTTTTTAATTTGATTTTGCAAATTGTTACTACATTTTCTTTATTATTTGGTTTAAATGTCATGCTCTTTGGTTTACTGTTGTAAAGCTAACATGCACAACATGAAATCAACTTCTATTATTTACTTTTAAAGAATAAATTGTATATAAAGCTGTGATGTACTGATTTATTTGCTGCACAGCCAGCGCTGACTCTGTAAAGGCAGAGAAGTGCACTGAGGCGTAAGCTGTTAACGGCAGCTGTGCGAGAAAAACCCCGTGAAGCAGAAACTTCACGGTGCATTCTGCTGCAAAATGCTTCTCCGTCTCAGGCAGGACTGTTTGCAGTCTCTGGACCGCAGATGGTGACACCTCAGGACCAACAGTCGACACAGTGGTTTATAGCTGGTGGGTCGCAGCCTAAAAGTGGATAAAACTCCTCCATAGACCATTTCAGATTCAGCAAATCCTTTGAATAGTACTTATTTTGAGATATGATTATAATTATCTCCTGCAGACTGCTTTGTTATTGAGGAATAGTGGTACAATGTAAAGTACTTTAAGGTCAAATCTGAGCTACTTGGATTTTACTTGAGTTAATTTATGAAACTTTAGACTTTACCTACATTAAACCTCAGAGGTAAATGTTGTACTTGTTTGACAGCTTTATTTCTTTCTTTTCTTTTTTTTTTGCAGCTAACATTTCCTGTACATTAAAAATCAGGGTTCCTAATTCAAACATTGGAAAATCCCCCTGTGATGGGAGGCTACTGAGGATTGCCCTACTGTTCACTCTGATCCAAAAATGTACTTGGATGTGGAATGTGAAGGAGCTGAGGTGGTTTTAATGAAACAGTGAAGCCTCTGACTCACACACACTTGACAATCAAAGCTTAATTATGCATAAATCGACACAGTATGTGGATTATCTAAATAGGCTAATTATATGAAAAATTACCCCCATACAGTGTCACGGCGATGGAAATAAACTATATTATTTCTGCTCTGAAGTTGGACATTTCACATGGGACTCGAGGGGATTGACATTGTTTTGTTGCCAGTTCCAGGTTCACACACGTACAGGCGTCGTCTGGTCAGCCACAGCCGTTGCCACTTTGAAAAACATGGTCACACAGGCCTGTTTTTTAGAGCTATATTGTGATGGGGATGCTGCAAACATGTAATTATCTTATCCAATATGACACATGACAGTAGATTAGACAGATGTCAGATGGACATTGTACACTTTTCCAATTCATACTGTGAGTAAATAATCAGTGATGAGTTTGCCCTCGCTATGAGGCACAGGTCATTTATAACTAACTATGACCTCATCGGCCCCTGAGGACAGCCCTGGATATTAAACATGGCTACTTCCAGTTTAGGTGAGTTTGGTGAATCAACACCCAGTCTTATATTGGACACTATAAATAAATAGAGCATTGTCATTAAACATCTTTAAAGGTAAAGTACACAACTTTCCTTTTGCTCAAAGAGCATTATTCAAACTTGACCCCCTCTGCTCACAGATATGAGAGAGGTTTGACGGTAGAGCCAGCATTAGAACACATTATGGAACAGAGACACAATGTCGAACAAAAGAAGATTTCTGGTGTTTTTCAACACGTGTACACTTTATAGCAGATATAAACTCACTCACACCGTCACAAACTCCATGGAAATATAACTCAAAACAGTTTGTTTGTTTTGTGGAAACAAGTATGATTCACTTCTGCCCCACCAAGCTGTGGGATGCTCTGATTGGCTAAACGTGATGCTGTGATTGGCCGGAGACATTAACCTCACTGTATGAATGACTCACAGCAAAAAACAGAAACTCCAGGCAGAGGAGAGGTTACAACCTCCAGCACACTGACACAGGGACAGACGCGACGACTGAGATAAACCAGAGCAGAAAAGCAGAACCAGATGTCTGAAGAACTGGAATTGTTTTCTGCCTATGTTTCTGTAGCTTGTACTGGTTATGATATAAAGTGGAGCAAGCATCAAATATGTCTGCTTGCTGTTGCCACAGCTGGACTGAAATGGCCTCCATGTTGCACAAGCTCTGCTTGTGTCTCTGGATGCACATCAGATTATCAAAATTTCTGACATGTCAGAAAATAATCTGACTGTCCGAGGGTTGGGAGAAGATGATTGGTTGTTTTCTTCATACTCGGTACAGGAAAAGAAGGTGAAACTTGGGCTAACTCTAAAACGAGTTGCGAAATTCAAAAATGAGGCTAAAATCAGCATACGCCCAGCTTTAAAGAGATAAAGCAGTATTTAATGCAACAAGAAAATGAATTCAATATTCATCCATCATTTGCTTATCTGGGTCCTGGTCGCAGAGGTAGCAGAGAAGCCCAGACTTCCCTCTCCCCAGTGTCGTGGAATTTCTCTAATACATTGATGAGAAGTCAAGCCAGATGTATTACTCAAAGGTTGAATTTATTCTGCAAGCAGGT
>JAQQAE010018604.1:0-11154 GCA_029823295.1 Pseudamia nigra
GAGGATAGAGTGAGATGGAGGCAGATGATTCGCTGTGGCGACCCCTGAAGGGAACAGCCGAAAGGAAAAGAAGAAGACTCCAAAAAATGAACAGAGACAAAGAAGAAATGAACAAAACAGTCCTCAAAAAGAAAACAGAGTCACATAATTCACCCGAAGAAACAATAAGCAAAGAAATGAGCAAGAACTGAACAAAGTAGTTAAGAAAATGAACAAAAATGGGAAAAAAGCATTGAAATGAACATATGAGGACAAAATGAGCAAAATAAAATGAACAGGAACCAACATGAAATGAACGAAATAGTTCTGAAAATGACAAAAATGAACATTATTCACCTAAACAGCAAAAAAGCAACAAACTGAGCAAAAGATGAACAAAATAATCAACAAAATTTTAAAAAATCAACTAAATGAACAAAAAAATGAAAGGCTAAGCAATGAAATGAACAAAATAATTACAAAAAAATCAACAAATTAGTCAAGAAAGTGAACTTAAATAAGCAATAAAATTCACTTGTAACAAAAAAGAAACAAAATGACAATTGACCAAATATTCCAGCAGAAGCACAAATAAATAGATAAAAGGTACCAAAATGAAGATAAATAATAAAATGAACAAAATAAGCACAAAATGGAACAAGAATGAACAAATGAACAAAAATAATAATTAGAATGAACAGAAATTTACACAAAATAAAGAAAAATAGCCTTAAAATGAAAAAAAAGAAAAAATGAACCACACAACCACAAGGTAGGAATGTGAATTTCCCCTCGTTGGATCAATAAAGGATTGTTTGATTGATTACTTGATTGATAATGCACCGAAAGAACAAATAAGCAACAAACTGAGCAACAAATGAACAAAAACATTAAGAAAATGTATGAATAAAAAAAAAATGAGCAAACTACTCCACAAAAAGACCAGAAGTGAGCAAAAAAATAAGTCAAGGAAGTAACAAAATGAACGTGTAACACAAATGAACAGAAAATGTACAAAACAATTCGCAAAATGAACAGAAACAAAAAAATGACCCAGAGAATGAACAGAAATGAACAAAAAAAATTAAAAAATTAACAAACATAAGCAATAAACTGCACAAAACGGAACCCAATCATGTTTTAAATGAAGAAAAATGAGCAAAAGTAACTAAAAATAGACAATAATTGAGAAAATGAATGCAATAATGTGACATATTTTCTAAAAAAATACACAAATTTCAACTGTTTCATCGCGTTCCCGTTGTGATATACCGTAGGTGTTATTGTCTGTTATGGGACCTGAAGTGCTGAGCTGTAGACCCTGAGTGGACTGGGTATTTATTTGGAGTGTTTCTGGGGAAAGCAGTGACACACCTGGCCTTTCTGATATTTCGCACCAAAGCGTTTACTGTGCTTTGATCCTGCTCCAAATTTGGCTGGAGCCGCAAAATTGTCGACGCTTGTGAGTAAATTTGTTCTTTTCTTTTCTGTCAGAATATGTTATTGACTGGCGTTGTTGAGTGTATTGACCGGTGGATATACTGCAGCACTGGCAACAATTATTATTGGTGGCTACATTTAAATGCACACTGCAGTGGCACCATGTCATTCTGGCTCTTAGGCATCTCTCAATCAGATCAATAACTAATATGTAGTAGACGCTATCGTGAATGAGTTTCGGATCATGGGGGTTTTCACCGGCATTGCAGATGAAAATCAATTTCATGCGACCCAGGCAGTATCACTTTACAGATGAGGTATCGTATTAAAGGTCCCATATCTTAGCACCTATAATGGGTCTTTTAAAGGTGCTGATTTAATCTTTCAGGGGTTTTCTGAAGACCTCTTGAGGTATTGTACATGCCCGTTTTCACAAGGAGGCACTCCGATTGGTCAAGCTTTAAGTCATAGAGAGCTTAAGTCTCGCCTCTTTTGGTTTTGACCCATGGATCATCTGTGATGTTTACTGGATAATGTGACAAGTCAAAAAGGCAGCAGTTTGAGATTTAAGACTGTGAAAATACATAATTATACAGACTACAAGAAGGAAGTCATGTACGTGACATAAAGCTCTGCAATCTGCAGAACAAGGTTAAACATCTTGAGAAAGCAGCCGTTTTGGTGTTGTGACCTATATACAGTATATTATATGAAATGTAAGTCCACAGAGCCGCTTCAGACAAAACCAACTAATATTTTAGTATTTTTGTAACAAATGTGACTTTCTATTTATTGATTTTATTTATATTTATTAACTGGGATCTGAAATGAACATACCCAATGTGATCAGGAAGGGTAATTTGTACTGTAAATTAATTGCCTTCTTGGGCAGGGGTGTCCAATCATTGCCACAAAGGGCCGAGACACTGCATATTTTCTTTCCAACCAGTCTCTTAAGCAGATGATTTCACTGAATTCCTTCCCACTGATTGCAATTCAGTGAAAACACCTGCTTCAGTGAGTGTCTGGAAAGAAAACCTGCAGTGTCTCGGCCCCTTGTGGCAATGATTGGACACCCCTGTTCTTGGAGATCAGTAATGTTTTTTGAATCTGACTTCTTTGAATTATAATATTGTCTTTGTATTTGCAAACATCATTATGTGTAAATAATGCCATAATTCTAATGGGATCAAGCATTATCATCTTTTGCCATTGACTGTAATGCATGTTTTTTCCCCAAAGGTTAGGTTCCATAACCCCACAACAGAGGTGGAAAAAAGTGGTTGGGACTAAACTCTACTTTCCCTTATATGTGAGGCTACTGTAAACACAGAATAATACACTTTACATGGTCACTTTTCAGAAAAATATAGTCAGTTTGCAGAGAAAATAATGGAAAACGCTAGTGAGGGTGGGCTAATTTTATTTTGAATACGATTAGTTCCAATTTGCAGTGTTTAAAGTTCAAAATTCAGATTTTATATTCTAGATTTCAACTGGTTATGGGGGCAAAACTAATGCATTTTAACTTGACTATAACTACGTACTAGTACTGTACAACCCTGATTCCAAGAAAGTAAATAAATTGTGAATAAAAACATGATACAGTGATTTTCAAATGACATAAGCACATTTTATTCTCAGTAGAACATAAACAACATATCAGATGTGGAAATTGAGTAATTTTATCATTTCATGGAACATCGTAGCTTCTTTTGAATTTGACGACAGCAGTACATGTCAAAAGGGTTGGAACAGCAAAAAGTGTAGCATCTCCGCTTCTTTTAAGACGTCTCTGTAAATGTCGGGGATGTGAGGAGTTGTTCTCAGGAACGTCCATGGTTCTACTGCTTTCATTTTTAAACCAGGGCTTGGCAATAGAACGAATATACTTGATGTACGTAACTCAGATGACTCTGAGCACTCTCTCTCTCTCTCTCTCTTGCTCTCTCCTTCTCTCTCTGCTCTCTCTCTCAAACCTATTCTCTGCAATATAAAATTGTTTGCATATCACCCAGCCCTATTTACAGCATAGAGTTTTTATAAACTCCAAAACCCAATATATTCTAACAGCATGGGACCTTTAATTTAATCTAAAATGACTTGAAAATGTGCTTCATGAATAAGTTAATTTGGTCTTTAAATGTACTTCAGATTAAATTAGAAAATAGATTGTCTGTAGTTTAGTGGAGTAGACGCCCTATTCTGATGACTCTCTGTGCTTTATTCTTAAATGCATGTGCAGGTTTGCACATTTAAACTGACCCCAGAGCAGCATGGTCAAAGATCCCCTATAAACAACATTTTGTCGCAGCATCCTGCATGCTGCATGTGTTTAATGCATATGCACATGAGACACTCATCTGCAACAAGCTGTTCATACTCAGTTTTACCTTCTAATCTTGTTCTGCGCCGGAGCTACCGCCTGTTTGAGTGACCTTTTCCACTCCTCTGCTGTTTTTATTAGTTCTGAGAGTAAAACACTTCAGAGTCTCAATTACGACACATGATTAAAAGTGAAACCATTTTGGCTGTGGTTGTCTTACCTTAAGCCTTCAAGTTATTATCGTCCACAAACTAATTAGCAAGTTCTTTATGAGTGAGGGTAGACCCCTTTGTTGCCATAGCAACAGTTGGACTTAATCACAATGAAAGGATTGTGCTGGTGGGGAGCTCGCCGAGCACACAACTGTCTATCCGAGTCTTTTTATTTGCTTAATTTTGTTTCTAGTGTGAACGTTTTTAGCTTGTTTTTTCAGTGATTGAATTCTGGGAAGACTTTGTTAATTGAGGACATCAAAAAGAGGTCTCAGAGGGTTGCGCTAAGTGTTGCATCTAAACATTCCCTTATTTGTCTCAGTGAATTAAGACAGAAAGTCATTGTTGCTGATTGAGGTCGGATTAGAAACGCTGCTGCAGATTTGGCTTCACTGCAGGTGGAATGGGCTCCCACACCTGCCTAATGGTGACATTACAGGACTAATGGCACATTTAAAGAAAACATTCACCCGTATATGGTCTCATCCTCTATACGACATATCATAAAACACAATGCATCAACGACCTTTCCTTACAATGCTCTTTACGATGTTGTATCTCGTGGTTCTCAAGCTTAACACAGATGGCCTCTGAGATCCCCCCCGCCACCCCCCATCCCTAATTCAGAATTCGGTTGGGGGCGAGCGATGGTTATGTGAGCGCGGCAAGGATTTATAGGTGCAGCTGATTAGTGGTGTGTAATGATTGCACAGACTTCCACACCGACCTGAACTACTGTACGTATGCACAAGGCTTCACAGTGGCTCACGTAGGTGGGACCAATGAATCTGAGCTCGATGATGGTTGGTTGCTTGTGATGTGACCCATCATGTTTTGTGAAATTCTCAGGACTGACAGATAGTTTCACAGCTTTTACTTTGCACTGCAGCGTTTATACAAACCTCAACATCCAAAAGAGATGGATTCTCACAGTATGGCACCTTTAAGGTTCTGACGGAGCTAATGCTGTTAAACGCCACTGCAGCCATGTGAGTGTTGTCTTAACTTTTCACCATTCAGTATGCTTTTCCTTTAATTTTTCAACCCACCCTGCACCAGAAAAGCCCCCATCAGTGTTGCTGCTGCTCTCAGCACGCCACTTACAGAACCACTCAGTACAGTACAATAACATAAATCAGGACAGTTAAATCAATTCCCTGCCAACAGCAACCCCTGACCACCACACATACAGCATCGTGCTGATTGGCGGCAGACTCACATCTTTGGTAAATAAAACATTTATGGAGTCTCAATTAGCGAAGCCAGTTGAGTCGGTGGTAGCTGTGCTCACCAGCTGTTTTAAAAAGAGGAGTGATGCGACAAGGTGAGGCAACGGGAGAGACAATGTCAGGAACAGGAAGTGAGATAATCATTGGAGTTGCTTTATATATGACGATACAGTTGAATTTTCTCTGATGTTGTAAATTATATGAGGTTTAGGTCTGGTTGCAGCATTTAATGCTAATTTGTTCATTTTTATTGATTCAGTTGATTATTTTGTGCATTTTAGCTCATTGCCGTCTTTATTTTGTTGACTTTTTTATCTTGTTCAGTTTTGCTGATTTGCTGTAGGTCATTATTTTGACCATTTTTTTACCATTTTTTAAAATTTTGTTGAATTACTTCAATTGTGTTGTTATCTTGCTCATTTTTGTTTAATTTCTTGATTATTTGAGTATTTTTTGCTAATTTTGTTGCTTCTTTTCTTGAATTTGTTCAATTTTGTTGATTATCTTGATCATTTTCTCATTTTTTTCTTTATTCTGTTGTCTATTTGGTTGATATCAGGTATGGTTTTATTGGTTATTTGGTTAGTCTTGGTTTAATCACCTATTAATTTTCATTCTTTTTGCTAAGTTTGTTGCTTATTTTGTTCAATTTGTTCAATTTTGTTGGATAATTTGTTCTTTTTGTGCAATTACTTTATCATGGATATTTTAGTTAACTTTGTTATGTTTATTGTTTATTTTGATTTTTACTATTTTTTATGCTTATTATGTTGAATTTCTTCAATTTAGTTGGTTATGTGACTTGTGTTTGTTTAATTACATGATTGTTTAGATCATTTTGTCAATTTTGTTGCTTATTTTCTTGACTTGTTCAATTTTGTTGGTTATCTTTATCATTTTGGGTTTTATTATATTTGCTTCATGCTACATGTTTTTATAAAGATCTACTCACCTCTGGTAATTCCTTATCCGAAGTAGAATGTAACATAGTCTAAAAGCATCACATTTCCTAATCAGGCGTCTTATTTATGTTTTTCCATCATCCAGACTGAGTTCAGCTGAGATTAACAGCAATACACAGAACAAAATGGCATGTCCTTCAGCGCATATCGCACAGGTAAAACATAAAACGTAAAGGTAACGATGGAAATGACAAAATGAGCCAAAAACAATCTAAGAGAAATAACCTGAAAGACGTAATATGATGCAATAAGATGGCAAAGATGCAAAACAACATAAAAGACAAGACACTGTTGAACGGCTTCTTTAAGTGAACGTGCATCTTTTGCCTATCAAAATAAACCGAACCGCACTCTCAGTTCTTTTTTGACCAAATGCAACAGTGAAAATGACAGAAACTACACAAGACTGCAGGCACATTTCAAAGCTTGTACTTTTCCCCTTTTATATGTATAAGAAAAGTTGAATCAGTACTTCTACTTTTCCATTTTTTACAGTATCTGCATTTTTTGCCACCTCTGGTCCTTTTGCAGCAGATTGAATACAGCATTTATGGCAACAACTCAAAGTGGGCATTTTTCTGCTGCCAAACATAAGAGATAAAAGACTAATTCCACTAATCTTGCTGTGGGAAACACACGCCAGCTGAGTTAATTTCTCGACATAAACCACATTGTTAAAATCCAATTTTTTTTTTTCGCTGGATACATGTTACTGTACCTATCTGTCCTTGATTTACCTGACTTAACTACCCGGCTTCTGTACAGTGGTGGGTAGTACTCTAGTACCTTCACTCCTGTACATGTACATGAGTAGTTTTTTTTCCATAAAATGTTCTTGGTAGTTTATTTTCAGAATACTTTTTACTCGTAGTTAGATTTATGATGATATACATATGGAATTTAAAAACTGAACAGAAAGAATAAATTAAGCAACAAAATAAAAATGAAATGTATCAAAAATAATCACAAAATGGACAAGGACATTAGGGAAAGAAGGTGAAAACCTCACTCTGCACAAGACTTGGCCTTGGCCATGTTAGACGTATCAGGAAGACAATGATCAAAAGCAAATGGCAAACTTAGTCCAGAAATGGTTCCTGTACAGTGAATGAGATGTTGTGGACTGACCGAGACTAGAGTCCAAACCTAAATCATTTTGAACCCTCAAACCAAGCCATCCAGCCTCAAACCACCACAGGAGTCTTTTGATTCGGTTTTCAACATTGTGTCCAATTCAAGAAGCGTACATTTAAAACTTGATGCTCCTTATGGTAAGTACACCCCCAAATATGCAAAGTAAGTCCGACAACGAAGCCATTATTTGGCCTGCTGTGCATGGGGAAAAAATGTCAATCTGCAGAAGACTCGTGACCTTGACAGCTTTGTACCTGTCAGGAAGACAAAGATCCAGAGCAAACTGCAAAGTTAGTCCAGAAATGGTTCCCGGATAGTGAAGTAAATGTTCTGGACTGATCAAGACTAGAGTCCGAACCTAAATCAATTGGAAATCTCAAACCTCAAATGAAGTCTTCAAACCTCAAACCATCAAACCATGAGTCTTCTGTGTCAGTTTTCACCAGTGTCCAGACGATGAAGGAATATGTTTAAAACTTGCTCCTTATGAAATCATACCCCCGAGAATGCAAAATAAGTCTGACAATCAAGCCTCCCTTTGGCCTGCTGTGCATGAATAATGCAGTTATTAGTCATTCTCAGCTACTTTTTGGCTGCCAGTCGGTGGGCTTTATTAGATGTCTTAACAGGAAGACCCCTCTTGCTCTGCCTCAGCGTGTGCAGCGACGCAATATGCGACAAGATACTTTTTCCATTCATGTGACTGAAAACAGCATTCAAAACCTGAGGACGGTCTAATAGCTGGAGGGAATGAACGCCGACTTACAGCAGGTTCTAATTTTCTCAGATCAAATGTATGTGCACCATCGCTGTCAGTTAAACAGATACTGATGTCAACTTATATGCACTATACTGCCAGTAGAATCAATTTATGCATGGGATTATAAGACATGAGTCAAATATGAACACAGTGGAGTTTACAGGTGAATTCAGGGGCAGATGCGACATAAACATGACAGAGTTTCTGTTGAAGCGTATCATTTTAATAAAACAACTTATGCATAAAAAGGACACTTGCTTGTTTTGCCAGAGCTACATTGGTTGTCAGGACATTTAGGCCCTTCAAGGTCCTTATATCAGGTGTGAACAAGTCCTCATGTGATCTGCTTATAGTTGAAACAGGTGATGAGCGAGGGTCTTGATTCATTTTAATGCAAGTGGAAGGAAAATGCATGAGCAAAGCAAGCACCTACATGGTCAAATATAAGCAAAAAGTGCCTGTTTTGTTATTGTATTTTTGTATCTAAAGTAAAGAATTGAAAACTAAATCGTTTTGTGATTATTCAATTCCCCATTCCTAACAGATGAGGGTTGAGCTGAGGGTACACAGAGTAAACCTGTTCACGTGTTGTTTTCTAAAGCCGGCCGCACACAGAGAAACGCAACTCATCGCAACTCCATGTAACTTGAAATCGGCTTGATGTGCAGTGGTTCCCGACCCAGATTTTTCAGTCTTAACGATGTCCCGACAGAAATCGTGCCGATTCAACGTGTTGAATCGCCAGGACTCAGTCTCGGCAATGTGCGGTGGTCACGACTCCGACTTTGCAACTTTTATCATTGGTGGACATGTGTGTCACAACCGATCACAGCACAATCACCATTTATTGTCAATAGATGGCGCCAGTTCCCAGGCCTGAGTCGTGGTGTCAATCTGCAGCTGTGTGTGAGGTTCCTTCAATCATGACAGTCGCATTTCTCTGTGTGCGGCCGGCCCAAAGTGTTGTAGTCTTGTGCAAAATTTCAAACCATTTCTTTACATATATTAACAATCATTGTCTGATCACGTGGTGTGACTAATGACGCCAATAACTGTATTAAATTTATGTAAATAGTGAATAATAACGGGCCCAGCCTAGAACCGTGAGGAGTGCCCTTTTTCACTTACAATATTTCCAAAGAAGAAACCTCTATCTGAACAGCCTGGGTTCTGCTTGTGAGATAATTTTCAAACCATTCAGCTGATTGTTTAGAAAAACCAGTAGCTACAGCGACATCCAGAAGGCAACTACTTATGAGTTTATTCAGCAAAGCTATGAGATTATTATTCACAAAACTTCCATAAAAATGCCCTAGTTTTGTTAACGACCAGTTATTGTAGCTGAGAATTTGATTTTTTGAACAAAACATACTCACTTTATTTAAAATGTTATATGTATATTTACATGACCAGAACATTTGAAAATTTGCAGTTCTTAATTCTTAATCACCCTTTTCCTTCTCTTTTAGTGGAAGGCTGCACAGACTGGTCGGTGGACTACAAGAAATACCAGGCTCTGCTTGGGGAACCAGTACGGATTAGGTGCGCTTTATTCTATGGATATATCCGGGCCAACTACACCCTCGCTCAGAGTGCTGGACTTAGCCTTATGTGGTACAAAAGTGCAGGACACGGGGACTTTGAAGAACCCATCAGTTTTGATGGCACGAGGATGAGCAAGGAGGAGGACGCCATTTGGTTTCGGCCTGCGGAGCTGGAAGACGTGGGCTACTACTCCTGTGTATTAAGGTAAGGATCTGTCACTGTTCAGAACACTCTAGTGTTTGGGATTTAGTAAAACCAAAGGGTGAAAAGGCATTTTTGGATTCCCGTGTCATCCTCTGTGGTCTTCCAATGAGTGCCTCCCATCTTTGGACAAAAAGCACTTGGTTCATAGGGTGGCGTCTACCAGTATGAGCTTCCTTTATATGCTAAATTATTATTTCATTCTCCTCTAGAGTATGGTAAGCCATTTGGTGCAATTGTTAAATCCATAAGTCTTTGGCCCTCACATGACCTGCTTCCTGAAAACGGCCGAGACCCTGAAATGAAAGAGGAGAAGGGAGCAGGTTCAGACTCTTTTTCCTTCTTACCTGAAGGTGGATGAAGACTGGTGTTTGATTTATGAGTTCTATAATGTGCTGGATTTTCCTGTTTCTCATTTCGCAGAGGTGTCTGTTCAGTTGAATCAGAGGCACCAGGGGAACTGAAACACACAGCTTCTTTAAATATAGGAATCTTTTACCACAGATTTTTATGTATTTGTTCATTTTGCATTTTGGTTTCATTTGTGGATTATTTGGGTCATTTTGGTGAATATTGTGGTCATATCGTTTGATTATTTTGCTAGTTTTTCTTCATTTGTGTATTATTTTGATAATTTTTCCCCCCTTTGTTTATTTTTGGGGCAATTCGTGGGTTATTTTGGTGGTTTAGCTTAATATTTTCTTCATTTTTGTTTATTTTAGTGACATACTGTTTAATTTTGTTTATTTCTTCATTCATTTGTGGATTATTTGAGTCATATTATGTGATATTTTGTCCAGTTTTGGTCAGTTTTTGGATAATTGGGCACATTTTTCTTCATTTGTTGATAATTTTTTTCAGCTTTTATTCTTTTTGTGCTTCCTCTTGGACGTTTTCTGGAGTGATTTCTTGTTCTTTTTTGTTAATTCGTCAGTTACTTTTGTCATTTTGTGGATTATTTTGTCCTGTTTTTGGTCAACTATTGGATTATTTTGGTTGTTTCTCTTGATTTTGTTGACTATTTTGTTCAATTTGGGTTCCTTTTGCTGATTCTTTTTGGTCAGTTTGTAGATTGTGTTTTGTACTTTTGTTCATTTTATTGACAGGTTGCTTGGTTTTAAGGGGGACTTCCTTTCACAGAAGAGAAAAACCTCAGGCAGAACCAGGACTCAGGGCAGGCGGCCATCTGCTTCGACGGGCTGGGGTTAGTGGACAGAGGAGAGACAAAAGAGTAGGGATACTGAACCCAATAAAGATAGCTTTTCACATTATCTTCTTCTTTTCCTTTCGGCTGTTCCCTTCAGGAGTCGCCACAGCAAATCATCTGCCTCCATCTCACCCTATCCTCTGCATCTTCTTCTCTCAC